>JAZHYW010032053.1:0-13043 GCA_037355805.1 Ixodes ricinus | reverse complement strand
CGTATTGCTGTCATTTACTTAGCTGCCGTCTGTAGGTTCTCTACCCAGCAAGTCTGGGACGTGGCGCCATCTAACGGAAGTGCCACAAACCATTCGCTTTTCGCATCCCGGCACTTTCTCTACAGCAGCGCAGTCGAACGAAACGGTTAAGTCGAACGAAAGAATTATAAATTCACGTTTCCGATAACGAAAGTCTTCGCAATGATGTAAAATCAACGAGCAGATTATATCCTTTGGAGTAGACAGAAAAGCCGCCTGCGTTTGGCGATATACCGGCTGGGGGTTGTGGCGTGCCCCTGTAATCCAGCTCCCTGGAGGCCTGGGCTAGACGGACGGGTTGAGACTTGGAGTTCTGTCCCTAAGCGGCCCATGGTGATCGGGTGTCCGCGGTGAGCGTGGCACCCGCGGCGTCCCCCAGATGTGGGGGACGCGGCGGGGCTGTCCGAGAGGCCCCGACTCGCAAAAGGCGAGTCCGGGGCCGGGTCGTGAGAGCCCCGCGTCCTTCTTCTGCTCGCACCCCGTGAATCGGGCCGCAGGGGTGGGCCATACCGGTGGGTCCCTCCAGCCGACATATCCGGACCTAGTCCTCTTTGCACCGGCGATCGCAACTGCCGATCGCTGCGAAATACACCAATTTTGGCGAAAAATGTTCGGATTCTTCTAGGCCTAACTTTTAAAAATCGAACTAACGTCACTATACTTCGTTTCACCTTCCGTCCAGACGATGATGCTACGTGGGGAGAGAAACGGGACCAATCAAGCAGCGTCAAAAGTGCAAGTCACTGTGCCTTCTTGTTTATGATTGGTTCAGCGATGATAGAACACTGACAGAAATATCACGAGCACCATGATGGTACCCTTTTGACGCTGTCTGATTCGTCATATAATCTCGTAGCATCGGCTGCGTTCTGGACGGAAGGTGAAAGGAAGTATAGTTCAATTTCGCCACCTCCAAATTTTTTTTTGTTTTTTTTTATTTTTTATTTAGCTGGCTTTGAGCTTTTTATTTTTGCTTTTGCGGACGAACCTGAGACTTTCCCAGTTAGTAGCGTGTTCGCCGTTTCATATAAGACTATGCCTGAATCCGAACAAGTGCACCGGCGAGCATTCTTGTTGATCTGAAAATGTTTAAATAATGCAAAGATGAAGACAAGGCACATATCTCTATTTTGATAAAAGCGCCCTCCTTGGAAACACCTGGCATTCCCTGCGCCACTGACTGAAGTTGACGCCGCTCATTTGCTTACAAAGCATGCTATTACAAGTCGTCTTATAAAGTGGTTATGAATGCACAGGCATTGTCACTTCTTACACCCCCCCCCAAACTGTAAAATATGTTTTCTTGATTCTGTGATGCTGGCAGGACAAATGTGCTTTGGAGGTCTGCACTCATTACCTCTTCTGTTTATAAAGCTGTTTTCTAATTATATATTTTATAATTATAAAATAGCCTCATTTCAGTACTCGAATGTCGCTATAAAACATACACACTATTGCTATAAAACACACACACAACAACACACACACACACACACACACTTCAGCTGACTCGGATTCCGTCTTCGGGTTGTTGCAATGGAGAACAGCGTTTATTAATTTATACGTTTTTGCGGACATATTGCAAAAATTTGAATTATTCTCTCTATTCTTGAAGCTGGGAATAATGTCAAACCAATTAATCATCTAAATACCCAAAAACTCCATTAGAAGGCCCGCAGTTCATTATTTCCTGGCGACACTTCTCTGGGCGAGGGAAAAGGCAGCGAGAACGCACAAATATCTTGGACATGATTAAAATAAGCGCTGGTAACTTTCGAGGGCGGACAACAAAGAAGGCACACGTAATACAGGACTGGCGCACTCAAACCAAGTTTACTTGTCATCCAGCCTAAGGTCGGTATACCATCCCATGCCAACATAAAAACACAGAAAACACAAAAAAAGTTATACATCAAGATTACGCGCTCTATTTTAGATAAAACCATTACGAAAAATAATCCTTCGTCAATGCAGACTAATCGACGCAGTACGCTGACGCACTTGTCTTCCCGCTTTTTTGATAAAAAACGCCTCGACAATTTCTCTCTGTCTTGTCCTTTGCTTTCTTTAGAACTTCGTCAAATTCAAAGCGGTTTGCACCCACATCGTTTTAGCGTGCTCAGCAAGATGTCCACCCAAATTGCTTTACCGACATATTATGTTCGTATGGCTCTCTCATTGAAACACAATTATCGAGGCGCTTCATCAAAAAAGCGGGAGACAAGTGCTGTCAGCATTGCCGCTTCTGTGAGTCTCATTGACAAAGAATTATTTTTCTTAATGGTTTTATCTAAAGAAATGCGCGTGGCATGCATATAATCTTGATGTATAACTTTTTTGTGTTTTCTGTGTTTTTATGTTGGCTGGGGATGGTATATATTGCTTGGCTGGATGATGAAATAAACTTAGTTGGAAGTAAGCGCCAGTCCTGTTGTACGTGTGCCTTCTTTGTTGTCCTTGTCAAGTTGCGCTATTTTAATCATGTCAAGTAAGAACCAACTAGCCCAAACAAAAGTCGTGTTGCACAAATATCAGATTTTTTTTCAACAACTACAACTTCAAATATCAGCCTGGATCGAACATGTATGTCACAAAATAAAGTTTCCGCGAACAACTTTTCTCACTAATGACATCTTTGATCAACTCGCACCGGAATCGCCCCAAAACCTGGACAGTGCATAGCGCTTCCTCGGTCGTGTAGCACGAAGCCGGTGCAACATCGAAGACACACTGCGCAGGGTTGCCAGGTAGTTTCTAGCTCAAACCGCCAAATGCCGGACGGTGTAGCCCAAAAGTAGCCAAATGCAATATATTTATATAGCCCAAAAGTAGCCAAATTCAAGATATTGGTAGAGTCCAAAATATCGTGCACTCGCATGCTCTTGCTCAAGGCGAACGCACTGCGTTCGCCTTGAGCGGGTTTGGGAGCAGCTTGCAAGAACTAGGACATCTTTGAAATGTGCTGAAAACGTTTTATTTCAAAAACAGCACAAAAAAGTATCATTATTTGGAAACAATTCCTTCCACAGGCACACAGCTATAAACTCTCAGGAATCTCTCGTGCTAGGCTGATTCCCCTCAACCACGACTTGCGTGTTAAAACAGGCACAACATTCCTCGGTATCGTTGAAGTGTTTAAAACACTTCTTCTTTCTAAGAAGAGTAATGCAAACTTCATATAAAGGATGTTTTCAAGAGTTTGAGGGTACATCCTGTTCATTAGGTCCGATTTTGCGAGAGACGAACTTCGAACTTTAGCTTGTTCAAACTATACATTGTTGTCTTTATTATGGTTGCTTTAAGAAACTTTCATGTTTTACGGCGAAAGCCTCCTGTGTTATATCCGGGTGCCGCCATGGGTACCGCATGCGTTATCGGACGACCTCAACTTCTGCTGGATGTCTCAAAACATGCCAGTAAGAAGAAGAGGGCAGACTTTCTTTGTACTAACTTGGGAGCATAAGATACAAAGGCGGTGCCTTCTGAGCTGAATCTAGGTCACCGTAGCTCAGTGGAGCTAACAGGATCGGGCGTCACGCCCACGCAAACCCCGAAAGCTTGAATCCGGAAAGGACGGACTGTCGCTTTGTGCCTCTTGTCCCTCTGCACTACGAAAAAAGAAAGAAAGAAAAAAAGTGCCGCATTAGGATTTGAAATAGCCCAAAAATAGCCACATAGCCAACCGCCAAGTTTCGACGCCAAATCCAATACTAAGTAGCCCAATTTGGCTATTAATAGCCCAACCTGGCACCCTGACTGCGCCGCGGCGGTGGCACCGCGGCGAGCTCCACCTTGCGTCACCTCGCATTTTGTTCGCTTTTTTCTTGCGTAGGTCCGCGCGCGGTGCCCGTCTGCTGTCAACTCTCTTGTTTTTTGACTGCGGATTTGGCGGTGCCACACGAATGAACATCGTGGACGTGATTGTCGATGGGGTCACGAAGCGGGTGACAATTCCACTCGCCCATCATTGGTGGTTCAAGAAAGAGAACCACCACATAATGGCCGTACCTCGGTGTCATCGAAATACTCGCAACGCTTTCCACGAAGTTCATACCTTTCGGGCGCTCTTGCCGCCGCAGCAAGTCGGCGGCAATCGCGGCGATGGTTAGAAGATCGTCGTCTCGCTCTCAGAAGAGCTGAGGAATTAATCGAGTGCAGCTGCGAGCATGGGCGTCGGCGGATTTTGTCGGGGGGGGGGGGGGGGGCAGGGGGCGGGGCACACTGAGACCCTTTTTTGGGTGTGTGCGCTCAAGGAGAAAGGAGGGGGGGGGGGGGGGCTCACAGTAAAACACGAAAGAGCTGAATACAGCCTGCAAGATACACATATTTTTTATGATACAATTATTTTTAAAAGTACAATGAATCAGTAATTTCAACGTAGAAGAAAAAAACATTGTATATATGTACATGCACAGTGAAAAAAAAAAGGAATTTAGTCTACGACGCGGCAAAACAACAAAACAGTCCACTGTGGTTTCTTCTACTTCGTCCTTGTCTTTGCGCTGTTTTGTTTTTATCGGTCCACTCAGTTTATAATTATCTCAGAAATAACACAAAACACAAAGCTTTTATAGACAAGTATTGGCATCATATATATGTACCTTACACAACAGCAAGACAGTGCACGTAAGTCACGCGCACACGTAAATTGTCGCAGCAGTGAACGATACCCTTTTTATTTTCATATTTAGCAATATTTGACGTTTATACAAGTTTTCAAAAGCTACCCCAAGTTGGCCAATGTTCAAATTTACAACTCTAATTCTCTGCACAAAATTGTCTTCCCTCGTAATATTAATTCGAAGCATTTCCTGGGTTGTGGTCCGTGGAAGACATCTGGAAAAGCTGCGTTAGCTGTGTTGGAAAAGCTAGCACGGCGGGCTACCGCCGGAGGGTTAGTTGCCATTGTAACATTCCGTATTTCCTTGACGCGGGTTCCCTTAGCTCGCCATGCTCGCTCTGTCTCATTTCAGAACTGGGGTAAAATTTAGTCTCTGTGTGTGTGGCAGGTGTCGCTACCATTAGGTTGTATATATGAGAGAGTAAAGAGGCAGACGAAGTTACTTGTTTCGTTCCACCCGGACCAGGCGCGTGTGTGTGTTCGTTCCTCTCTGGCCTCGACGGTCGCCGGTCTCTACATGGTGTCAGAAGTGAGCGGCTAGCGCCTTTTCTCTTTTCAAGCGCCAGCATCATCCTCGAAGGAGACCGCCATGGCCGAAGGTGAGGGCGCCGCCGCCGGTCCGGGAGCGTTGCCAGTCGGTGCGCTCAATCTACGAGCACCGCCCCAGTTTGACTTCAGCAACCCCGGAAAATGGAAACAGTGGCATCAGCAGTTCGAGGACTACGTCTACGCGTCGGGACTGTACGCCGCCAGCGACAAAGTCCGTGTTCGGACCCTACTATACTCCATGGGGCCGCAAGCGCGGGACGTCCTGACTTCGCTACACGTCGGCGACTCAGACTTCGACAACTACGATCTCATTGCTGAGAAGTTCAACGCGTACTTCGTTCACCCAGTCAATGAGCTCTACGAGAGCGCGCGCTTCCACAGACGGTTGCAGCAAGCGGGTGAGTCAGCTGACTCCTTTTTACGACGCTCAGCAACATGGCAAAAAATGTAACTACCCGTCGCGAGAAGTGGAGGAGCGGCTCATTCGCGACCGTTTTGTGGTGGGCTTGCGAGACACAAAGCTGTCGGACAGACTGTGCCGAAACACGAAGCTTACGTTGGACGAAGCGCTCATTCAAGTTCGCCAATACGAGGACGCAGAGAGGGAACGGAAGCTGCGGGACTCGTCGGCATCCACAGCCACGGCAGCTTCAGCGGAAGCAAAAGCGTTAAACATTGACGCGGCGAAAGTTGTGAAGAACCGCCTGCCAAGGCCGAAGCAAGCGAGCGGCAACGCAGCGAGTGCATCTTCATGCGGCTTTTGCGGACGTTCTCCGCATCCGCGCTCAGAGTGCCCTGCTAACCGTGCGCAATGCAACAAATGCCACAAGAAAGGCCACTTCGCAGCTGTCTGCCGCGCCAAGAACAAGTTGGCTTCGCTGGAGCTTGGTGCCGTCCGTTCTCCGTCCAAGGCTAAGGCGAAGTTTGTAGACGTGAAGGTCAACGACGTACTGCTGAGCTTCAAGGTTGACAGCGGAGCGGAGGTCACCGTCGTCCCCAGTACGTTTTCGGGGATACCAGCTCGCCTGGAGCCCCCAGAGGGGAGTTGACTTTCTGGTATGCTATTTAGTATCGCGAAATTCATAATAGCTATTGCGAAATCGGCAAATGAAAATGATGCAAAAACCAACATTCAAATATACCCGCACTTTTCAGTGCCGTGACGTCAGTGGAAGGCAGGCTTGCCAGTCGAGCGAGCAGTCTAAAAAATAGAATATGCCAGTCATTTGTTCCGTGCTGGGGCGCGGGGACTGGAGCGAGCTTCCAAAGCATTCATTTGACACCATGAAACTGCTTCGAATCAGTTGGGAACAAATTCTACAGTCCAAAGAGTGAACCCCTGCACTTCCACTGACGTCACGTTTTCGTTGTTGCCAGTAGAGACTTTCAGTTTGAAAAACACGGTGAGGACCAAAATGGTAAATTCAATAACTTCGTGAAAAAAATTATTTTGACCTAATATTTGGGATACTATTTTGGCGATGTTGTTTGGCGAGTTTAGCAAAATTTCAAGCAAATCGGGGACCATGAAGAAATCGGCGGAGTACCCCTAGAGGCAGACGAAGTTACCATGTTTCGTTCCACCCGGACCAGGCGCGTGTGTGCGTTCGTATCCTCTCTGGCCTCCGACGGTCGCCGGTCTCTGCAGCCCTCTTGTCTTCATCATTGGTTGTTATATATCTGTTCAAGCTCAGCTTTGCACGAGTACTCCCAGGGGCGGATGCAGGAGCTGCCCGAGGGGGGGGGGGGGGAGGGGGGGTCAGGTGTTGGTCAGCGTACCGTGTTGTTCATTAACCCTCACCCCCTCTCGCCTCGTTTCACGCCCTAAATTTTACACACGCAGGAAATCAAAGAGGGGGCCTAGGACATCCGGACCGCCCCACTCTAAAATCCGCCCCTGTACTCCCACAGTTAAAGACGGGTTGACATACCTGTGATAGTCGAGTTGAGGGCAAAGCCAATGTTCAGCTCGCTCTTTAAAGCCGGAGGATGCTCAGGAGTGACGGAGACAGCAGGTACATCGATAGATTGCAGGTCATGACGCAGCTCTGAGGCCACGTGCTTCTTCGTTGCACAAGATGGAATCTCATTATCACTGTCAGCTTTCCGTTTAAAAAGCTTCTGATGTCCATTTTCACTCCTGACCCATATCAGCCCACGGTTATATAAAAAAGTGGGATTGGGTGCGGAATGTGGCCCTTTCAAGCAACTGGGCCAGGAAGACAGAGCCAGCAACAGCAAAGTGTGCCACCCTGTCACAGATATTCGACGGTGTCACGTGTGTGAACACGATGGTGTCAACGAGGACGGTCCGACACGCCTCTCTCGCGTGAGTTATGGCCCGGGGAGTATCGTTGTTGACATGGGGCGAACAGCGTTTCGCAGAACTTATTGTCCAAAAGAGGACGCCTGGCCCCGATTTTGACCCCCTCTTCTCCTTTTCCATGACCGCAACATGCTACGGGCAAAGGAGAAGAAAAACCCAAAGGCACATATACAAAACAGAGCACTGGCGTGAGCAGTGGTGTAAACAGGGGTGGTTTGGGGGGTCGAAACCCTCCAAAATGCCAAAGCTACCCCCTCCCTCTCCTCCTCCGGGGCCCGCTCGCTCCACTCCTTACGCAGTCGGTTTTACGAGGGGCCCGGAGCGAAGGGGGAGCGCGGACTGTCTCCAACTCGTAGCTAGGCCGATTTGTTCTGTTGGGCTTTTTGGAAGAATCCCGCTCTGTGTAGAAGACGCTCTGTTTTTGGGGCATTTTACTCACTTTCACCCGAATGCCTGTGATTCATCACGAGACAGGACTGCGATGTTCTCGGAAGTGAGTGCCCCTCCCTATGCTTTTTTTTTTTTTTTTGCCAGCTGGGCGCGGCTGATTGCAACTGACCGAGGGGAGACCTTATTCTTTTTTGTGTTTATTGCTGAAGGATCCAAGGAAACAAAAGTGCGTGGATTTTATTTTTAGGATTGCTTTCGGTTTCTCCGCTTGCTAGAAAAGCTATGGCGCGACGTCATTCGATCCCCCGTACCCGAGAGAGCTGGGGAAAGGAGGGGGGGGGGGGGGAGGCACTCTGGCTTGAGGGGGCAAGTGCCCCTTTTGCACCCCCTGCCGACGCCCATGGCCGCGAAGGCGTGCTCGTCTGCAACGTCGCCACTCTCGATAGACTGCGCGTGCTGCTCATTCCTCGCCATCTCCTCGATTCCCGCTAGACCTGTGCGCCGCCGCGCCGCGCCGCCGCCGCCGCCTGTTTTGCCCTCGCCGCCCTGCGCCGCCGCCGGAATCCCCAGAGCCAGCACGCCGCCGCCGCCGCCGCGCAATAAATCCGGCGCGCCGCCGGCGCCGCCGAATTTTTTTTTTTTTTTTTTTTTGGGGGGGGGGGGGGGTGTATGTGTGCGTAGTATTGGTGTTTTTTTTTTTTTCTTTGCTGCTTCTGTATGAGTCTCACCTACTATATTATGCCTAAAAAATGAATAAATACAACGGTGTCTGTATGCTTTTTCCCTTTCATTTTTACTCCTGTAAATATATCAATAAATGTAGAAGTTCCATAGTAAACGGAGACACGGAACGATAAAAACACGGACAAAACAACAAGTCTTAAACACAGTTTCTAGTTTATTTGAACAACGAACGCTCTTGTATATACCTCAAAAACCTCACCACCAAAAAAAAAAAAAAAACCTCTTTTTTACTGGGTCACCGAGTGCCGGACACTCAGACAGAAGCCATATGATTCGTGATTCAGACAGATCCCAATGATTCACACCAACCAGCCACCCTGAAGACCTCGCTTGAGGGCTGACCAGCCACATGCGATAACAGGCAACTCCAGCTCCAGCACAGCCCTTACAATTCTTGGAAAACCCACAAAACAAGACCTAGAGACACAAAAAACGCTTCATATCACTGTCTAATGCCAAAGACGGTATGCTTACACAATTACCAGAGGTGAAAATACGCATGGTCTCCCTCAGAACTCTCCTACCATTGCTGATTGTTGGGCGCGAGTTGGTATTGTACGTGAGAAAACATGCTTGCGTTTTAAGACATAGACAGAGGAAGAACACCACAGAGCGCTTACTTTCAACTGATTTAATCCAAGAGCCTCAGCGTAGATACACACTGCGTCACCGCACCACATCTCAACCAATCCGTGGCCCCGCCGCGGACCGCAAATACACTATCTCTTTTTCTGCCAAGTCAATTGAAGCCATGCATGACTGCGGGTGCAAACCATTATTTGCTTCTTCGCACGGTTCTCGCCATCAATAGTTCCGGCACGTGTTGTACACGTGACAGGAGTGGAGCAACAGTCCATTGTCACTCAAAAACTCTGAGCAATTGATTGAAATATTGAATCCGCATCATGGGAGAAGGTGTGATATGTGACAACTGTAGACATCAAGGACTTATATTACTCTATGGATAAGTCGGAGCTGTTAATAAGGGTGAGGAGGTGGTGTGATGATAATCTAGTGAAGTTGCAGTCTGCCTCTGAGATTGATGTAGATAGTTTTACGAGCATTCTGGAGTTTTATTTAGAATGCACTGCCGTAGACTTTGATGGTTCTCTTTTTATTCACAAAGAGGGAGTGTGTATCGGGTCGTGAATTGCTCTAGTGTTGTCCGAGATTTTTTAAAACGAGATTGATGTTCACGTTGACACGGTTGTGCGGTCCTTGTCGATTGGACCGTACAACCCTGCGGTCGCACCAGTCGAATTAAAAAGTGCTTATAGACCTCCTGTAGCACACGGAAAAGGGCCTGTGCTGGAGGTACGGCAAGGAATCAGCAAAGCCTCTGTTGGCAGCTGACAGCTGTCACTTGAAAATAGTTAAGAGTGGTGTAATTGCGTCTGCGATGGATAACGCCTGTAAAAAATCCCGTATGCTTTGGGTTGGAGAGGCAGTTGAGTTGCAAAAGATGCGTCGTTTGGAAGCGGGCCATCACCACGATGTAATTGTTAGAGTTGTGCTCAAGGTGCTGAAGGTTTAATCCGGCTCCTGTGGAAAAACCGGTTGTGAAGAATGTTGTGTGTGTGCCTTACTAACATGGAATCTCTCATAACTTTATATCAGTGGCAAAGAGGTTCGGTGTAAATTTAGTTTTCAAAGCTCAGCACAAATTAGAAAGGTTAACCCCCTTTCTGGTGGTCCTCAGGGGTGCCAGAAAAAGAAACATAAGAACCCAGATGTAACTTTTCAGGTAGAAGTGGTGTACGGGACCCTCTCATTTCGTCGAAACTCGTTTCGTGGAATTACTTATCGTGGACAACTTTTCATGGGCACACGTTTCACGGACACACGTTTTGTCGACACGATCGTTTCATCGACACTCGTTAAGCGAATTGCACGCTGTAGGGACATCTCGTCACGCGTGTATCATATTATAGTAAGGGTTGTGATGGAGTTGCCTGTTATCGCATGTGGCTGGTCAGTCATCAAGCGAGGTCGTCAGGGTGGCTGGTTGGTGGGACCATGAATCATTTGGATCTGTCTGAGTGTCCGGCTTTCAGTGACGTACACTGTAAAAAAAGGGTGTATTCTTACACCCTTTGTCCCATATAATACACCCCAAAACTTCAGTTCGACGTACAGCGCACTGACGTCGATCTGACGGTACTAACTTTCACAAGAGGCTTGATAGCTGTGTGGTACAGGATATTAAAATAGCCAATGTACGTTTTACTGACTACAAAAAAAAAATCGTTTTTTTGTTTGGCTTTACTGCAAAACCTTAGTGTTTTCTTTCTGTGGTCTTTGATACGTACTTTAGCTATTTAATGAGTTATATCGCACCGTTATCAAGCCCCTCGTAAAATTTGGGGCCGTCTGTTCGACTATAGGGCGCTGTACGTGGAACTGAAGTTTTGGGGTGCATTATATGGGACAAAAGGCTGTATGGTGATACCCTTTTTTTTAGAGTGTAGGGAAGTGTTTCTTTTTTGGTGGTGAGGGTCTTGACGTATATATAAGAGCGTTCGTTGTTCAAATAAACTATACCCGTTTTCTCAAGAAAAAAAGAAAGTTTTGAGCATTGTTCGTATACGCGACGCGAAGTCTTACGAGATTTGGTTGTCGGAGAAAAAAGCGATGATTTTGGCGCTGGAACGTGTAGTACGTCTTGATAATATATATAGTAGAATTCACCTACATATATCTTAATTCTCCACATAAAGGTGGAAATTAGTGATGGTCCGCGAGGAGTTGGACTTTTTTTTATTAGGGTTCTTGACGTGAAAACGGGTATAGAAGTTGTGTTTGAGACTTCTTGTCTTGTCGGTTATTTTTATCGTTCCGTGTCTCCGGTTACTATGGAAGTTCTTCACCAGCTCGCCTGTGTTTTTAAAGTGTTATAACGGAATGAACGGTTTTGTAGACTGCAAAACGATTTAATGAAAACTTTGTGAAATAATTTGATACAAGAGGGCTATATATTCGCGTCCGTTTTCGTTCCTGTCACGTCGTGTTTCTAGGGGTCCTCCTTTCTCGTTCCCACGCCGGGATCTAGCATCGGGGGTCGAAGTCGAGCTCCCATCCGGTCGAGGCGGCGAGGCTCTCCTTACGGGTCTTTGCGGCCAGCGTATTCGCTTACACTCCTGAGCTCAAAATCTTTGCGTCCTCGCAAATTTTGTTATTGTTGTCGTGATCCTCTGTTATGCGTCTAGCCATCGTGGAGGGCGGCGTCCTATGGCGGCGTCGGCGTGAAGCGCGTGTAATCGGAGGATCTGCCGCGGTGCAAGGCGAGTCGATGTCAATCGCTGGTTGTTCGTGAAAAAAAAAAAAAAAAGAGCTGTCGCGCGGCAGCTTGGCGGCAATCAGGTGTGCCTTGCGGGGTAAACCCGGAGATGGTGTAGGTTTGCTGTACGGGTGAAAAGCGGACGGCCAAGTTTCGAGGTACGAAGGCCGTTCGTGTACCATACCCTGTCCCTGACGCTGTATGGAGCTGTTCGATGTTTTGCATCGTAGGAACGCTTCATGCCGTGAAGGTAAGCGAGGTTCGCAACTTCGCGTTTGCAGCGTCGCGGTTCGCGCGGACGTCGCCGACCTCGTCGGGAAGCGGGGAAAATTCCATTGGTCGACGTGGGACAAAGTTGAACAGGAGTTCGAATGGTGATGTCTGGAGTCCGGCGTGCGGCTGCTGGTTCACTTGAAAGCTGGTTGCCTGGAGATAGTCGCTACAATGGTCGATGTCGCCGTTGACGTTCTTTCGCAGACATGGAAGGTTTTTCCGTTGGCGCGTTCGACAAAGCCGTTAGCTTCGGGAGCGTAATGTATACTGTTAGGATGTTCTGAATGTGCCTGTCAGCGAAGTACCGCGAAGCCGAACGTCAGGTTAGGACCCTGTCGTTGTCGGTGATGACGGCTTGCGGCGTACGGAATGAGAGTACGAGTTCTAGAAATCGAAGGACGTGCTCGGTCGACTTGTCAGGCAAGGGGCGCGCGACAAGCGCGTGGTGAGGTCGAACGCGGTGATAAAGTATCTGTTGTCGTCGCTCCTCGTCTTGCGGAGGATCTTGCGCCGCGGCTGCGGCCGGCGGCATATTCTCTTACAAAACAGAATAAACAAGACGCCGGAGTACCTGATTCTTCTAACGGACGCACTCTTCACGGTGAAGGCAATGTAACTCTCCAGGAAAAAAATTAATAAAAAAGCGTGTTCCTTTTTATGGTATTTGCATCTTGTTTTCTAAATTCAAACGACTCCTTTCTCTCTCCCCCTCACTCTCTAATTTACCCCCCTCCCTCTTCCGCGCCACGCCGCCGCCGATCCGTTGACCCCCGCGCCGTCAACACGCCGCCGCCGGAGGTACAAACACCGGCGCGCCGCCGCCG
>JAZHYW010032051.1:0-12992 GCA_037355805.1 Ixodes ricinus | reverse complement strand
GTTGTAAACGGCTTTCTCATTTTTTTCATCATTTTTTATTTTAATTTTTTTTTGCTCCTACACCAGCACGTGAGCACGTGAGCTCACGAGCACGATCACGAGCACGAGCACCAGCAAGATCGATGCGAGCACGGACGCCGGACGGACAAGGCTAGACCCTAATGAGCTTCGCGCCTAAAATACAGCATTAACCGCGGGTAGCGCGGCCCCACCGGCGGTTATTGTCATCGCCGCGGTCACCCATGCCAACCCTAATTTCTGGATTTTTTTTTTTAACACTTTTGAGTTGGAGGATCACTACACCAAAATGCAGCGTATAAAACCCACCTGTAAAAGTTTGAGATAATATGTAGTGCACGTATAGGGGGTATTCACTGGACGCCATATTTGAGGGCGATGTTAAGAGCGCATGCTCAGGACGAGCTGACATTAATAGCCTGCAAAGACCGGCAATCTTGATGGTGCGGGATTGCACGTTGCAAAAGAACTGCGGAAACTCGCCGTCAGCACGCGCTCAGCAGTCGCGACACAGCTATGGCCGCCAGTGAATTGTTCCTATTCGCGGCTCCAGCTCGCCGCTCGCCCTCCCGCGGCGGAAACGAGAAGCGCTCTAGTGAGGGTCCCCTGATTCTCCTGCTCAGCGGGCACGGCGGGAACTGCTCGCGACCATGGCTCGCTAAATGTCGTTTCCAGAATGCAAACAACACTCTTCACTGTCCCAATGTGGTGCTGCAGCCGGTATGGGATTGTACCTTATTAGAGAGTTTGAGTATTGCGCATAGAATCAAACGCAAGCGCTGTGCGTTTGCGTTAGAGTGGCTTGCTCCACGTTTCGCGTGCGCATCGTTACTATGCTCCGACCCAAGACCGCAATTTCGGGTTCCGCGCACGCGCAGCGTGGAACATGCAAAGCTAACGCAAACACACAGCGCTTGCGTTCGCTCGTATATGCAATACTAGAACTTACTACTGCTTCACCGTTTTCCAACACCAACGAAACGTGCTGCAGTGAGCAGACGCGCAAGCAGGTAGGCGTTCCTTCGAACTGGAAAGGCTGAGGATGGCAAAACGACGGCAAACAAATACGAAAGGAAATGAATGTTAAAAAAAGTAATAAATAAAAAAAAATTCTGCGGGGGGGGGGGGGGATTTGGTCTGGAAGGATATTGGCGGTGACTTTGGACGGTTTGCCGATTGTCAAAACTCGATACTTTAATAGCATCCTCAGTAATCTAATTTTACATGAATTTCTCACATTAGCTAGGGTTTTGTCATTGATTTTAGACTTTATTTATTTTATAACTTGGTAATTAAAAATGCTGCAATTGGCACCAATGGTGATAATTTGTACACTTTAGATTGTCATACTTGTTCGCGTGTTTGAAATTAGATCATATAAGCAATCAATTATCTTCGAGCTTGAAAATGAAGTATTAAAATATCTTAATATTAATATTTATATTATTAATAATACAAATTGCGGCAGTGTATGCCCCGAATTAACGCTACGATCACAGAAATACGCCATTTAACCATTACCGTTTTTTCCGAAAGGTGTCATTTTGTTTTCTTTTTATCACATGAAAACCTCTGACATCGTTATCAAGATAGCCCAACAGTCTAACGCTGGATGCAATATAAACTCATGCGTCACGCGTTGCTCTAAAAACACGCAAACTTCAGCTGCCTCGCTCGGATTCCGTCTTTGAATTTTTTGAGTGAGAACAGCGTTTCTTAATTCATGCGTTTTGTGAACATATCGTATAAACTGGATTTATTCTGCCATTCTTCTTTTTCGAAAGATATTAAAGCAATTAATCTTCTAAATACCCCAAAAGCCATTGAAAGGCCCGCAGTTCATTGTTTCATATGACAATTATGTGAGCCAGAAAAGGTAGCAAGAACGCACAAATATCCGCACTGAATTTTTCAACAACTACAGCATTATATGTTACCTCTAAGGTGTATGAAAGACCCTGTCTTTAAAGGGACGAACGTTTCCGCGAACAACTTCTTTAACTAAATAATTACGGTGTGAGACACATTTTGAGTTATGAAAGAATCTGAAATTAAGACCGATACCGAGAATTTAAATCTAAAATAAAGGTAAGTTTCGGTTTTGCTCCGGAATTAAAACGTACCTCCTGGCCTAAATATTATGCTAAATACCGTTTTTGTTTTCAGGATAAAGAGGTGACCTGCGCTTATAACACCCTAGCTCCCTAGTATTACCAGAAATAATTTGTGTCGCTCAGTGAAGCCAGCAAACTAGACAGGCTCAGCAGCGGCACGCACCTCCAACCCTCACTAAACCGGCCATCTTGGAAAATGAGTGGCGCCACCTATAGTGAATTGGAATCGCGAATAGCGGCTCACACTAAAGCCCGATTCGAAGGGTGCGATTTTGCGTGCGGCTTCGCAGCTGCGACGCCATGCACCGCGTAGCTACCACCACGTTTTTTTTTTTTTCTGTTGATCGAGCGACGCCGCGACTGTGAAATCGCGAGTGAAATCGCACGATGTGAATTGGGAGTAACACGGAACAGTATGTCGTAAAATTCAAATATCAAAAACAAATGTTTTTTTTTTTTTGCTGGTTTACAGAGACGAAGCTTTGATGAGTGAGGACGGTGCCATAACCATCACAGGTCGCATCAGAGACATGATCTGCCGAGGTGGCGAGAACGTGTACCCCCTCGAGATTGAGGATTTTCTTTACAAGCATCCGGACATCGAAGAAGTGCAGGTATACGCGTCCTCGAACGAGGAAACATCGCTTTTAGGTCCAAATATATCTCAACGTGTAAGGACTTGAAAGCAACGTCTATAATATGCGTGCATACGCGGAGTGCAGTGTCCTGAACGAAAGCCCAACTACTCACTCATGAAAGGATGAGAACGACGGAAACTCTATTTTGGTTCTGCCTTCTCCAGCGCGAGACCTTCGATAATTATTCGGCTTCTCGTGACCTTCGATTGTGCACGCGCTGCCAAAGCACGGCGGAAGGCTGCGATCGCGTGCTAAGGTTCGGACATTGTAAAGAGACGCCCTGGAAGCAAACTGTGCTCAACTGCGATGCCGCACTCTGAAACGTTAGTGGCGCTGGGACTGAAGCTAGGAGAATGCGTACGCTTTACAAAATTCATCGATTTTCCCGCAAAGCGCCTGGAAAGCGTCGTACTGCCACTCTAGAAAAGTACGACGTGATCGCGCCAAACGTAATACTGACTATCACATTGCTGTATTTTTACTTCCTTGGCGAAAGCACTGCTTGACCACTTCGCCATTTCCCAAGATCCGTCAACCTCACACTGACTGGGTCTCCGGGTGTTTTTTTATTTATTTCTGAATCTCTCTCTGTAATCGGGAAAAGGCAATGATTTCGTGTTGGCAAAATCTGGTAAATATATGGTAACAATTTCTGCAGTGCCTTCTTACGTGGCTTACTAATTCCTACTAGAGAATTCATCCTAACCTAATCTCCTGCGCATATTGAGTTCTTAGTTACTAAAACAAGCGACCCCGGTGGTCTCAGGTTGTCGGAGTTCCGGACCCAAGACTCGGCGAAGAAGCTTGCGCATGGATAAAACTCAAGCCGGGAAGGACGACCACGGAGGACGAGATCAGGGAGTTCTGCAGAGGACAGGTGGTGAACTTACGTGTCTATTTAGAGCTTCCTTAGCCACAACCTATTACCCCTACTTTATGGGGAACTCCTTCGATACACGAGGCATCAGGCACGTATCCAGGGGAGGCCCCATGGGGCCCCGGCCCCCCCCCCCCCCCCCGAAATCTTCCATTTTGCTGGGACCTCCTCTCCCCCTCCCCCTCCTACAACCTTTTGTCATAAGCGGGCCCCCCCCCCCCCCCCCGAAACAAAATCGTGGCTACGTGCCTGCGAAGCATATTGCTTTTTGGACTTCGCGTGTGCTCATCAGGGTGCGCTGGTTCGCCTATTCTTTAAGAAAGTTCGTTTTGAAGGCCTTAAAGGGACACTGACACTCCCAAAAAATTGTGTTTTTGTGTTTTTTGCCAGACGATTCAAGATGGTGTCAGGAGACTACCCAATCAATATTTTGCTACAGAGCCACGTAAATGCGTAATGAAATTTTATATATATATATAGAGAGAGAGAGAGAGAGATAGATAGATAGCTACTGATGACGAGGGAAATGTCTAACAGTATTCCAACAAAAGTTATGATTAAAGAACAAATCATTTTTATTCTTGTACTTTTTCTCAGCTTCCTTATCTATTCATTCACACGCTGCAAATTCCGAAGAAAGTAGGTTATTTTATTAATTTTTTTATCGCTCAGACAATTATTCTTGCCATGTCTGGCTTTCTCGGACATGCCTGGCTTTCTCGGACAACCAACGCGTTTTTGTGCACACGTAGGCTGTGCGCTTCCCGGAAATTGCGTATTTCGTGACGTTTTTGCTGTTTCCGGTGCACTTTCTGAGCCGCAAGCGTGCGCGTTGGTTAGGACGGTGAGGCTTTCGGACGAGCGGAGAGCACATGCTCCCGACGGCGAAGAAACGCGGAGCCGGAACTGGTGCCCTCCGCCGATTGGCCGGGAGAGGATATGGGAGAGGAGCACCCTACTACGCCACAGCGCGTTTTCGTGCGCGTTCAGAAAAAGTTTAAATCATCCAACGTCACAAAATACGCAATTTCCGGGAAGCGCACGACCTACGCGCGCACAAAAACGCGTTGGTCTGGACCGCGCTTCAGAAAGTTGGATGATTTCAACTTCTGAACGGGCACGAAAACGCGCTGTGACGTAGCAGGGCGCTCCTCTCCCGGACAATTGGTGGAGGGCACTAGTTACGGCTCCGCGTTTCTTCGCCGTCTAGGGCAGATTGTGCGCATGGAATGGAAGGCGCACGTCCTAACCAACGCGCATAGTTGTGACTCAGAAGGCGCACCGGAAACAGTAATAACGTCATGAAATACGAAATTTCCGGGAAGCGCACGACCTACGCGTGCACAAAAACGCGTTGGTTTGGATCGCGCTTTAGTCGTAGAGTCTGAATTCTAGCGAGAAACGCAACTTTAATTCTAACAATTAAAGCAGTATTTTTTTGTTTGCTTGTTTTACAGATAAGCCACTTCAAGATCCCAAGGTACATCATATTTGTGGATTCTTTTCCCAAGACGATGTCCGGAAAAATTCAAAAGTTCAAGATGGCGGAAGAAAGTCGGAAAAAACTAAATTTATAACACCTTTCGCGTTTTAGATTACGGGCTTCGTATTAAAATAGAAAACACGTCGCTCTTGCGCAATTCTTCACAATTTATTTTATCTTAATTTCATTAAAACCACAGTGTAACACAAACGCAAACGGGTTCTAAATGTATCTCTTATGAGAGCTTAATAAATTAGAATATATACGTTAAATATATTTTGACTTTGCGTAATAAATATTACGCAAGGACAACCAAGCGCGTCGTTGAACTGGAGTGCACGAGACGGTGATTCGCAAATTTCTCAAATACAGCTTTTCCTAAAAAATGAGATCGTAATAGACCGGTCTCGCCAGCCAGTTTGACTACGCCACCGCTGCCGCAATGCATCGAGGGAACTGTAGTCTTCCTTGACGTGCGACAACCTCGCTGGAGCTCTGCGCGTGTAGAGCACGAGCCGGTACGAGCCCTCGCAAGCACGGCGGTCTGCCTCTTGTGAACTTCAAGCTCCTGGACCGAAGTCCTACCACCAGTGCTGCTGGGCACCCGTACCTCTCTGCGTGACGAACTGAAATGCAGCGTGACGAACTGAAATGCAGCACCGCTGAATTGGTTTAGGGGTCACGATCCTTCAACTAATTTATTTTACAATATTTACATAATTACAAATCTTGGGCGTTTGTAAATGCGCCGGGGGTGCTGGAGTTCGTCGAACCAGTAGCTGGATCCGCTAGCCGCATTTCACGCGCCAGCTTGTTTTTTCTTCGGCGCCTTGTTGCTAGTCGCTACAAGGCTCCTCCCCCCCCTTCCCCTCCCCAGCGATTGTGGTTGGTTGCAGATTTTGTAGAAGCGCAGAACATCCAAAAGTTGAAACGTTCATGATTTTATCTGCCGTCTGGGCGAGGGTTTCCAATCGCTCCGCTAATGTGGACAGGATCATGCGGACTTGTTGAGGAAGTCGCTGAAGAAATAATTCTTTTAAGATGGACGCGTCGTGTGTTTTGGCGCGGTCTCCCAAAAACTGATGCATTCTGCGGAGGAGCTCGGAAGGTTTCCTGTCGCCCAACTCCTCTGTGGTCAGGAGCTGCTAAATGCGCCGTTGCTCAGACTCTGTTGTCCTCCGAGTTTACTCAGTTTTCAATTTGTCATATGGATTGTCTTTTTCATCTAGAGGCTTTCGGGGCAAGTTGACCAATTAGCAAGGAGGTCGGTGAGACGAGTGGTGTTGACGGTGTTTACAGCAACAGCATTTTCTGAAATTTCTTCTAAGGTGGTGGGGGTAGATGTGCGGACTTGATACGGTATAGCGATATGACTTTCTTGCGACCTTTGATGGCCAGGGTGAATGTCTTTTCACTTGTAGGTGGAATCGCTCCACGAGATCATTGGATGAAGGGTAGAGCCGTACACCATGTAGCGACTGCCAACAAGGCGCCGAGAAAAAAGACAAGCTGGCGCATAAACGGCAGGCTTGCGGATCCAGCTACTGGTTCGAGGAACTATAGTTGGTCGAACCAGTAGCTGGATCCGCGAACACGCGCACCAGTGATACACCCGCCGTTACCCGCTGCGTCTCCAAAAAGGACCACCCTTGACAAATAGAAAGGCGCGTGCCACATTCGAAACGTCTAGAAGCATGCGCACTTATAGTCGGAGCATTATAGCAGTTGCGTGCTCAGTCTTCGCTTCCGCAACGCAATTGGGATCAAGCACCGAGTCGTTCTGATGCTCAACACGCGCGCTATGATCTCAGCCATATTTACGCCCAATCGTTGTTCGTGCATCTTGAAGTGCGCGCAATCCGGTGTCACTAGCTCGAGCGCATAGTTTGGCTAATGCATAGACGCCATTTTAGCGCCCAAGTCACGCACCGAGTGCGCGAGGCGCACGCACGGCACAATGTGCATGAGACAGACAGCGTAGGCACCCTAATCGTATCTTACTCTAATGCAGTGATGGAAGCGCTGCGCCATTTGCACCAAGTTGCGCCATGAACGAAAGTCTGCTAAATCTTTCCGCTCAAGTGCCATTTTTGTTAAGAACTGCATCGCACCTGCGCCGAAATGGGCTTTAGCAAAGAAAAAAATAGATATATATATATATTATTATTATTATTGGTCGACCTTAAAATTTACAAAAGTAGCTGGAAAGGAAAAGGGTACAAATGTGTATTCCGCAGAGTCTGTAAGCACTGTATAGTTTGTTTGATTTAGGTCAGAGCACAGTCTAAGGCTCGAACACGTACAACCATGAACACACATACTAAAATCGCAAGTCACGGGACATTCGCTGCACTTGGTTTAGTCTATAGAAAAACACGTACAGGAAGATGGACGAATGTCATGAGGTCGTGATTTCACGCTTTCTGGTTGGTCCCATTGGCTCGTGGCGTCGGCTACGATTTGAAATAGGATGAAACAAGTCATTGACATTGCTTGCCAACCGCGCTGGCCGGTTAATACGCTGGCGGGTTGATCGCCGACATCGTCTAAATTTCCAGACGATGTTGACCATGTCAGGAGCTAAAAGTCGTCAGAAAATCATTGCGTAACAGTAAGATGGCGACTTCTGTGATAAGAGAGAACCATGGTCTTGTACTCTTGATGAGATCACCTTATTAGCATGTCTGCCGCCTGCCTCCCGTGCCGCCTCTCATTGCCGATCACCAGCGCGCGCGCGTTCAGCTTCACCGTTTTGCACCCGAGTGCTAGGAGCAGCTCCTGGCATGGGTGAGCGCCTCGGTTAGCGAGATACGCTCGGAAATTCTGCTCGGTACTTTCACAAGTCTACCTTCTTTGGTCTTGATTGTAGGTTGATCTCTGTATTTTTTTAAACTACGTTGATAATGAGAAAAAAAAACCAAGGGTCTATTTTTGATTAAATACGGTAGTCAAAGTTCCCGTGCAACTGTCGATCGAAAAAGCATCGAACATTGACTTCACCCTAATTCCAACGCCGCTAAAGGGCAGTGTCACTTTTAAAGCACGAGTGTAGGTTTTAATAATATTTTTGGGTGATTGTTTCTGCAGGTCATAATATAAAAGTCTTCAGTTTGGTAGGTTAATAAAACTTGGGGGACGCATTTTTATTGATAGACGTGTTAGCGGCTATGTTGGTTTTTGCTAGTATTTTACATAAAGTATGTTTACAGGCTAAATAAACTACTGGTGTAAGTGAAAGCGAAGTGAGGCCATGTTGGTTGGAAAATGTCTTTATTATAATTATGAAAATGTGATTTATATTCCAACTGAGGTGTTGCGCTATGATTTATTTTTTCACCATTTTTAGTACCCATTGTAAATGATATCTACTCTGACCGGAGCCTTATGTCTAACAGAAGGCTCAGTGTTCCTTTTGCGCCCTGTCTATTCTTATTACAGAAAGGTAATTAAAAATGCTCACGTATCAAATAGGAACCCTCAGTCATTATAATTATCGGAAGAGAATACTACGTATATGTGAAAACTATAGAGGAGATAAAAAAACTTAAGCACACAGCCACTTTTTGTAAAATATAATATGACCAAGGCAGACCAGGTTTACTACTTTAAACTGTTACAATGGATACATAAGAAACGAACTGCACACCACCCCAACAAATAGCGTGAGCGCATATACGCTTCGAGATCCAAAAATAAAAATGCCCACCATGAGAACAAATTATGGCCGAAAAAATTTTTACTTTTCAGTTATTTAAAATTTTAAACGATACAGATATGAACATAAACTATAACACAACTTTCTATAAATTCAAAAGTAAATGCAGGACGCTTCTGATTGGTGGTACTATTACAATTTCATCGTGAAGTTTTCTTTTCCGTTTCTGAACTTCTCTTATTGGTGATCTCCATGTGTATGAATTTAGACCATTCTTTTTCTTGGTCAAAGATCTATGTTATACTCTGTTTCACCTTATGATGTACCGCAGGAAAGGCTACAAGCTCGAGCTCCTTGCTCTGGGCACATCTCGGCGGCACAAGCTCTCGTGACTTAAGAGCGGCTGCCAACGCTGTGACCTCGTGCTTCTAGCCTTCACTGCAGTACAACATAAGATGAAACAGAAGTATAGTGACCTACCTGAATGTACTTTTTTTCTTCTTTTTTTGTGTGTACAACATGCATAACTTTGCTGATGACCAACGTTAATGTGTGACGCTAGTGGTTTTACTGTTTCAGCTGATGGTTTGTGTATAATCTAATCTTCACTCTGCTTTGTTGCCCTGTTGTTTTGTTGTCATTGATGGTGCGCTTTGCTTGACTTGTTCGATCCTGTGATTGCGGCCTCCAGAGTGTGTATATTAGTTCTGCTTTGTTGCTTTGTTGTTGTATATGACACTCTTATCTTATCTGCCACGGCTGAACTGTAGGGGGGGGGGGCAGAGGCTCCGTCAGGCATTTTTACCTAGGCATCCATTGTTGCACTGAATGTTCAGCGCGTGACGCTCTCGCGCACTCGGTGCGTGACTTGGGCGCTAAAATGGCGTCTCTGCATCAGCCAAAGCTACGCGCTCGAGCTGATTGACACCGGATTGCGCGTACTTCAAAATGCATAAAAAAACGATTGGGCGTAAAAATGGTTGAGATGTCACCACTCAAGCAAAAGCGCGCGTGTTAGCGTAATGGTGCACTACACTGCGCGGGGGACAGCTTGAGGGGGGGCGGGGTGCAGATATAAGAGTAAAAATAGAGTGCCTTAAAGGTAAAAATAGAGTGCCTTTCCGCACGGGGGGGGGTCAGAGATAAAAGGTAAAAATAGAGTGCCTTAAGGCACTCTATTTTTACCTTATCCCCCCCCCCCCATGCGGAAAAGTATCCGCAAAACAAATAAAGAAAAAGAAAGAAATATGAGCTCATTTAGCGATGCAATCACTTTTTTTTTCATTTTCGAGTGATGTGCCAGCAGATGTCAGCATCCGTTCTAAGCGCAGAGCGTCAGTGGCTGCTCCAGACCAATATTTGCCTGTTACAGAACCTGATACCAAAAGTTAAAATGCTGCTTCCATCACTGCTAATGGCAACGGCTAATGGCATCAGCGTCGTCGTCGTCATTGTCATCATCATCTATGAGGAAATCAATCCATCTAGCGCGCGTTCTGACACGCACGCTAAATAAACACGTGGCACATTGGTATATGTTCCACAGCGAGCCTTCCACTCGGCAAATGCGCAAACCGGCGAACAGACCGAACCCTGGAGCCAGGGAAGAGAAAAAACGGTCAAAACTCAGCGATTCAGGTATGCACTCGGACCAATCCATGTTAATCCGCCGCGGCACACAGAAATGTCGCGTCATCCTGAACCATAGGTGCTACTGGGTAGCTGTAATCGTCCTGGCTGTCTTCATCTGCTCGGTTCTGCTCGTGGCCTCCCTGCCCCAGCTGGCATTCATCCTTCTGCCCAGACAGCTCCTCCTCAATATCACCGACGAACTACGAGAAGAGAACGAGACGCAAAATCCAGGCCTCCGAATTCAGGACCGACGGGCGCAGTTAAAGCTCCGATCGCGTGCTAGGCCCGACAATTACTTCTGCAACACAACTGCATGCAAAAAGGAAGCGAAGAAAGTGAACGACGCCGTCAACCGCACATTCGATCCCTGCAACGATTTCTATCAATTTGCTTGCTCCAACTGGATGTCACGTCACGTGCCAGGCGAGGCTGAAGCAAAAACGTCCGTGGACAGCCTCCTGCTCTACAACTACGCCGAACTGATGTCACAGATCTTACACCAAGGGATCGACGCAGTTCCAGGCGTAAAGTGTTCTTCCGTAATTGTGTGAATCCCGAAGAGACCTTGTTCGGTCGTATTCGCGGAATGCTCTTCTTTCTGGTCGGTTTCCAGGATTGGCCTTACCTGCGGACAACCTCCGCAAGAATCAGCATCAATGACATGTCGGCTAAGATGGGCGACCTGCATCGTCACCTGGGGATCGACAGTCTGTTTCATTTCGACCTTGTGGAGGAGTTCGACGGCAATGGTTCCTTGGCTGCTGTGATAGGTGAGCCTAACCTCCTCATTGGCAAGCTTCAGGGCCCACTCAAGCAATACCAGTTCCTCACCGACGCATTCCGGGCTTTCATGGCTTCCTTAGACAAATTTTCGGATACGGACGTCGCTCAGCTGGAACTAGACCTGGCTCACAGGAAGTCCCCTCTGGCACGTGACTGCACGTTATTTCCCAAGCACTGTGGCTCTACAAAGCTGTCCAGTCTCCCCGTAAGCAAGCTCTTTTCTTGGAACGTTTTGGCGGAACGGGCTTTTGGAGAACGGGTTCTTGTCCACGAGGAACACAAGGTGAAGGCGCCCAGTCCGGGATACCTGGTCAGCTTCGGAGACCACGCAACTCTGCCCCGCAAGTCGGACGTGCTCAACTACCTTGTGTTTCGCGTCGCCATGGCACTCTCCCCGTTCCTTAAACATCAAGCCCTCAAAGACAAGCTCGCCTCGATTGCATACGCCGATCAACCTGAGTTCGCAATACCATTGCCGGCATCTCACTACTGTCTTCGCTTCCTAGACCGCTTCGAGCCATACGTCCCCATGCTGCTCGCCTATACCGCCTCGATCAAGCTGCTAGGCTACGAAACACTGCAGGAGCTGTTGCTGAAGCACATCAACGCCAGCTTCTACGAGTACGTCCGCAACGATATAAGATTCTTCGGGGCTTTCAAGGACACGCTGCTTAAAAAGCTCGCCAAGCTCTCTTGGGAGCCACTGGTGCCCCGGCGTTTTTTTGACAAGGGATTCCGGGACGCGTACTTGGAGCATTTGTACCACAACAATCCGTCCACGTCGCTCGAGTCGTTCTTTTACTACTGGCTCAAAAACGCTATGGCCAGGCGTCACTGGCTGTCATCTAACCGATACAGGCAGTTCAAGACCGGCTGGAGGAGGGGTTTTCTGCGTGCCTTTCCTTCCCTCGACTCCCCGTACCAGCAGTTGGAGATACCGCTGCCAGTTTTCGATTTCATCATGTCCAGCCATGTCTCGGTGCAGCTTCTGCACGTTCCCAGGGTAGCGTGGCGCGTCTACCGCAGCCTTTATCGCTTCATCTACCACTGGGCGTACACCTTCTACTTCCACACGACCGCCAACGACCCTGTGTCCATCCTAGAGAACATCAGGGGCTGTCTGCGGGCGGACTACGGTCAGCTTAAGTCGCCGTTCAACAACATGACATTGAACAGCGATCGCACGTCGCTGTCTGACCTCGTTGATTCCCTGGCTGTTGCTGCAGCGTACGATGCCTTTCTGGTTGAGGCATTGCGAGGGGTACGGCTTTTAGACTAGCGGATGCACCGTCTTATAGCCACGAACAGCTGTTCTTCCTGTACTATGCATTCGGTCTATGTGAGAACAATAATCCGGCTTTCCTGGAAAAGTGGAGGACGCAGGGCACTTACGGTCCCGGGTGGTACAGGGTCAACGGCCCACTTCGACATTTTCCAGCGTTTGCTAAGGCTTTTGGTTGTGCGGAGGGTACGTTTATGAACCCCGCCAAGAGTTGTTTAAAGGTTTAGTAGAAGGAATGAAATTTAAAGCAACGTTGACTGTAATATGAGATGCGGGGGGGGGGGGGGGTTGCTGAAAAACACCCGAACGTTCCTTCGCATCTGAGAGAACTAGAGTATGGCACTGTGTCATGTGTGACACGCAAAGAAGGACGAGCTGATTCACCAATTGACAAGGAAGCTAAAATATGTTTTACGCTCAAGCAGCCGCGCGTCTTGTTTACGTCCGCACGTTATTTTTTGGCAGGTTGATGCATACAACGTATATACATATTAATTTAGGCAATGTACC
>JAZHYW010032047.1:0-22971 GCA_037355805.1 Ixodes ricinus | reverse complement strand
AAAAAAAAAGACGAAACAGAAAGGCAGAGGGAAGAAAAGACGCACCGGCGTCTGAACCAACAAAAAATGAAACGGACACAGTAGCGAGATCGTACGCCTAGTGCTGGCATTTTTTGTGCGTAAATTAAGTTAGACATGGACTCTATATGTGCATTGTATTATTGAAACAAGTTTCGTTTTACACCGATAGCTGTTTTGGCTCCTACCACCACTGGAAATGACGTTCATTGTTGATGTTGAAGTTGTTTTCGATGTTATAGGTTGGTTGTAGGATGTCCGTCGTCAGTGTAGCCAAATATTTGGAAAAGATCGTCCGCCGCCCGAGGGAATCGAACCTGGGTCCGCTGCGTTCGAAGCGGAGGCGTCACTACAAAACTACGCCAAAGCTTCTTTTTTTCTTTTTTAGCACGTATTCACAAGTGTACATTAAAACACACTACCCGGTGATTTCGGGTAGCTGTAAAAATAAAATTGTTTAGTTTTAGACATACTTTCCAACACATTAGCCTAATCGGGCATTGCCTGATTGTACCATACATACTTTTGATGTGTAAAATCATCAGAATAAAGATGTTACGTACATATTTTGTGGTTGTTCACCGTGGCTCACAGATAAACGGAACTCCCACAAACTAAATAAAGCAAGAAGCATAATCATATAGTACGGAACACAGTCATGCTGTTCGACAGGAAGAAAATGTGTCGAGTATGCTGTTATACGAATATATTTTTTAGTCCCTTTCAGGACATCCCATCATAGAAATATCGTATCTCTACAATACAGAAAGGCATTATCTATCGTTTCAGGTTTTTTACACAAAGGACAGTTGACCCCTCCAGAAACAATAATTCCCTTTTCTTTCATCCAAAATTTTACTGGCAAGCTAGGAGTGCGTAAGCCGAAGAAAAACGACTTCGCAGCTGAGGGTTTTGCCATTTTCTTAACACGGGCCAAGACGCCTTTGGCCCATTTCCGAGCATTGTGCTATAATGTGGTAGAAGAAAGAGGTTATCGAGCAAATCACGGTGCAGCTTCCCTCGGTTGAAAGTAGTCAAATAATCAAGAGTTACGTACACTCAATAATGTAAACGCATCGATAACTTCTTTAACAAATCCAACCACTCTAGCAGGGGAACCGATTAATGAAGACGCAAGAAATGGTGGCATATGATTTGTGAGTCTGGTTACAATTTTAAGTCTCAATAGCGGGTTCCCCTGGTCGCGCAGGTGAAACAAAAGGTGGAGATAATTTTCGGATAAACAGGTGTGACAACCCAAGACCTCTCCAGGAAGGACGTAGGAAAAGATTGTCCCTTCGCATCGGTTTCCCGGCACTTTTCCAGTAGCTAGAGATTTTCCCGTAAAAAAGGCGGAAGATGTGACTCGGCTGAAAACTATCGCCCCTCTTCTTTTGCCTGCACATCTTGTAAATTACTAGAACATATTGTAGACAAACAACCTGCTTCTTTGCTAGAGGAAAATGCTGTGATATACCCCAATTAACATGTTTTCCGTAGAGGCTTGTCAACAGTGACTCAGTTAATATAATTTTATCATGATATATCCAGCAGTTAGAATGATCCTAAGCAAGGAGATGCAGTGTTTATTGACCTGTCAAAGTACTTCGACCGAGCACCTCATCGTAAACTGGTTGAAGTATTAATAGACCTTGGTATACACTGCTGTCTAATCAGGTTAATTAACATATATCTCCCAAATCACCAAAAATTCGTAGATGTCAATGGTGCCTATTCAGGGTTGCTTGGATGCATACTCCGAGGTACAACAAGCTATTCTTTTGAACCCCCTGGGGAGGGGGGGTTCGTTTACGTCAACAGCTTGTTTGGGCATCTTGTTAACGATACCGTGCAAATACGATTGTTCGACGATTACTGTGTAATACACACCCCCGTTTCTTTCGTTCAGGAACCGATAATACTAACAAACATTTTACCTGGCATCGCGCTGTAGTGTAGGTAGAATATAACATGTTGATTACTGTGAACAAAACTCAGTATAGGCATTTCAACGAATAGATATTCTAAACTTCAATTACGAGGCTGGTGACGTAAGGCTAGAAAAAGCTGATAGATTTTTCTAGTGTAATCATCTCAAGTGATTTAAAATTGAACCGTCATGTAGAGTATATCACGAAGCGAGCCACAAACAAATTGTGGTATTTAAGGATTGCGGATTAAACTTCTAGCATACACAGCTATTATCAGATTTATCCTAAAATACGTGTCCAAAGCTTGAGATACTTGGCAGCTGAACCTTGTTAAAGAGCTTGAAGATGTCCAATCACTTGCGGCGCGATTGTTTATTTTAAAATTTTAGGCGATCAGCGTCGGTCATGGTTCGTAAAACTAGCGCATTTACAACCCCTAATTAATAGAAGGTAATACCTGCGTGTAAAATCCCTCCTTCAAATTTGCAGTAAACTCCCAAAATGTATAGCTGCAAAATACCTAAAACCAAGAACTTTCTACTCTGAACATAATACATCGTGTAAAGATGGTGACGCCTGTTACTGCACAAATAAATAGGTTTAAACTATTATTTTTTGCGAATTCTTTAAATGCATGGAACAAGCTACCCAGTGGCGTTGTTGATATTGAATTATTTTCTGTTTTTTACAAATTTCTTAGGTATTCCTTTTCGATGTTATGTTGTTTTGACACTTAGGAGTCGTTCAGCTGTATTCTGTATTGTGTAGGCACCAATCTATAAATGCGTGTAATAATAAAGTAAACCAACCATGCTCTGTAAAGTTAACAAATATATCTGTGTGCACCTGAATATACTGTGTAACAGGAGGATGCGTACACAGATAGACATATTGCTAAATTACGCAAGCATCAAGGAGAATACACGAATTGGTGTTCCACGCGCCACAAGCGCACGCCTTTCGCGTATAAAAGATTCGAAGTAACGACGAGAAAAAAAAGCGTTTGCGAACGCGCGTGCAAGATGCAATTTGTTTTAGGCATTTGCTTTATAAACGTTACTACTGCTGAGGCCAGCACGTGCGGCGCGTGGAACACCAATTCCTGCATTTTCCTTCATGCTTGGGTAATTTAGCAATAGGTCTATTGTTGTTGTATTTGTCTAGTTAAAAATTTGAATTCGTACTTGAATCGGTCACTCCTGCTATGGCCCCAAGAAGCTGGCAGTATTCATAAAGAGAAAACGAAGCGACAATGCGCTGTCACATCCGGGGGAAGGGGGAAGGTGCTACGTGTTTACCCGACTCCACCCTCATTTTCGTAGGAAAATTTTGTCATTTGAGCCTCTAACCAGTAAGACGGAATGTCGTCACTTTTGCCTCACTTTATGAGAAATGAAACAGTTGTCGGACATATAGTTCAAGAGATGCTGAACGACGACATAATCCAACCTTCAAGCACTCCGTGGGCGTCTCCAGTCGTACTGGTTCAGAAGAAGCACGGAACGCTTAGGTTCTGCGCGGACCACCGGCAGCTGAACGCGGTGACGAAGAAAGACGTCTATCCACTCCCCGCATCGACGACACGTTAGACCGGCTGCGCCACTCTCGATACCTTTCATCGATGGACCTGAAGAGCGGCTACTGGCAGATCGAAGTCGACGAACGGGACCGAGAAGACAGCTTTCCTCACGCGGGATGGACTGTACGAGTTCAAGGTGATGCCCTTCGGACTGCGCAGTGCGCCAGCAACTTTCCAGCGTGTCATGGACACCGTACTGGCAGGACTGAAGTGGCAGAGCTGTCTAGTCTACCTCGACGACGTCGTAGTGTTTTCCGGCGACTTCGACGAGCACTTGCGACGACTCCGAGCCGTTCTCCAAGCCTTACGGACCGCCGGGCTCACCCTGAAGCCGTCAAAGTGTCGGTTCGCCTATGACGAACTGAAGTTTCTAGGTCACGTGGTTAGTAACGAAGGCGTTCACCCCGACCCAGAAGACTTGTGCCGTCGGAGCATTTCCAGCGCCAACAGACAAGAAGGCCGTCCGAAGGTTCCTTTATACTATGTGCCTACTATCGGCGCTTCGTTCGGGATTTCGCAAGGATTTCCGCACCGCTCACAAACCTCACGAAGAACGCCGAGAAGTTCGAATGGGCCGAAGAGCAGCAGCAGGCATTCGACGAGCTGAAGCGACGACTGCAGACTCCTCCTTTTCTTGGACATCTCGATCAGGATGCGAAACCGAAATTCACACGGACGCAAGTAACGCTGGACTTGGCGCGGTACTGGTTCAAGTGCAAGAAGGCATTGAGCGAGTTATCGCCTACACACGTCGGACACTGTCCAAGGCGGAGAAAAATTACTCCACGACTGAGAAACAATGCCTTGCGGTCGTCTCAGGCAATCACGAAGTTTCGTCCGTACTTGTGCGGGAGCCCATTCCGTGTAGTCACGGACCACCACTCGCTCTGCTGGCTTGCGAGCCTCAAGGACACGTCAGGACGCCTCGCTTGATGGAGTCTTCGACTACAAGAGTTCAACATGACTGTGGTCTACAAGTCGAGGCCGCAAGCACAGTGACTCCGACTGCCTGTCCAGAGCCCCCGTCGAAACACCTTCCGGCAGCAGCGACGACGATGACGACGAGTGCTTCCTAGGCGCAGTGAACACCGACGACATGTGACGACGTCAAAGAGACGGTCCTGAGTTGCGCGGCTAATCGAGCACCTCGAAGGACGAGGGTGTACTGTCCCCCGTGTCTTCTCGAGAGCGCCGCCGACCTTCCTCCTCCGACAAGGTGTACTTTACAAGGAGAACTTCTGAGACAACAGCTCGCCATGGCTGCTGGTAATCCCTACCGACCTAAGAGCGGAGATCTCCAAGCCTGCCACGACGACCCGAGGTCCGGACACACGACGACCCGAGATCCACACACCGGCAAAACAAGCGCATATCTTGAATACGCCACCACACGCGGTGTCGGTGCTTGGATGCATTGAAAGGTAATGTTCCTGTCATTAAGCACGCAAGAATATCTCCACAGAGAGCTATGGAAATAACCATGATTGATAAGAGAATTGCATGCACAGGCCAAAGACGCATATATTGGCGAGGACGCTTTCAGTACGATGATACACCATAGCGATCTTGGCGCGACTGGTTCAGGACGACCCTTTCGAAGCTTCGAAGATTTCAAAGGACCGAAATGGCGATTTCCGTGCCAACTGAGACCAATCAGTCAATTACCTTGCGAGGTTTCGGTTGTCTGTATGTTAGTATTTGTTTGTGTTCGGCCAGCAGACAAGGCAGGTGGCGCTAGTTTCCGAAGATCCGATGACTTTAGGAGGATCCATAGATTGTAATGGATAGCCTTCTCCTATTACTTTTGTATCCGATAGCGTATTAATTTTTTATTTCGTTTTTCGCCGTTAAGATTCTAATCGGCTTTAAATTTCGGAATAGTGAGAAGCAAATTGCGTACTTATCCCGTTGTACATATTCCCGTTGATACGTATAGCGGTTACCCCGCGTAAGCGCGCTTCACCATTTTTTTTTATTCCCCGCAGGGAGGCACCTGTGAAAGCAGGTGTTTGGATAGTGGCGTGTTCACGGACCCCGAGCCATGCGGGTTCGCCCGCCTACGTCTGTCTGTGTGTGGCTTTCCCATGTCCGGGGAAAAGGGCATCCTGGTGGTTGAGTTGAGCCCTTGGTAGGTTTGGACCCCTCAGGAGCCCCAGGTTAGGCAACACACCACATCGGCCCCTGCTTCTCGTCGACGGGTTTCCTGGCCTGGCCTGACCAGTATGATTCAGTCAGTCGCCACTTCTACCATCCCCTCCCTTCATTCACCCTTGTCTTCTTCTTTTCACTCTTCACATTTATTTTCTTCTTTTTAACTCCTTTGGCAGTTAGGGCTAATCTTGGGTGGAAACAGACCCCTTTTCCAGAACCATACTTGGTTATAGACACTGGGCAGAACTAATAAAGTAACGTCTTCAGCCAAGCGCTTCTTGTTATGAAACGTTACCTATTCTCTTCTTGGGCTCGGTGGTGGGCGGTGCACCACAGTTTCCGAACGCCTCCTCATTCATATGGGTTCCAAACTTAAACAGTTTGATCGGCCCCTCAAAGGGTCCGCACCGAAGCACTCAACACAGTGAAACAATCTTTTGAATTGCAGAAATTCCCAAAAATTCTTGAATTGCACTCGGAGGGTGACAAGCCACTTGGCATACTTTCCCCTTTCTCGTCTCCAAAGTTCTTGGGGGTGTTATTGGCGCAAATTACGGTGCGAGGATGGTATCCGATGATCTCCTTGTCGAGGTCAACACACAGCAGCAAAGTGGTACCCTTCTAAAACTCAACCTCGTCTCCGACTACAAAGTAAGCGTCAGTCCTCAGCGCGAACTGAACAGTGTTCAATGCGTCATTTCTGAGGATGACTTGCTTGACTATTCTGAGCCAGAGATAATTGAGGGCCTCTCTAGTCAACGAGTTATAGCTGCACGACGCATCACAATCCCTCGTGACGGTGTGGAACGGAAGACGAAACACATAATTTTGACTTTCGATTCGACCACTTTGCCGCAGACTGTAAAGGCAGGTTACCTTCAGCGCCGGGTCCGACCTCATGTGCCGAACCCTCAACGGTGCTTTAACTGCCAGCGGTTCAGCCATGGGTCACGGAACTGTCGGAAAAGCGGCACTTGCGCAAAGTTCTCCAGCAAAGATCACGTCGCAGATGCGTGCGATAATGAGCCTCACTGAGCGAACTGTAGTGGCCACCACCCGGCATACTCCCGATCTTGTTCTCTGTGGAAAGAAGAGAAACAAATCCTTTACATTGAAAGTTACCGAAAACAACCCCTACATTTAGGCTAAGAAGCGTTTTGCCTTTGTATCAAAAGGCTGTTATGCCCAGGCCGTGCGCAGGGGACCAGCGCGGTCAGTGGTTTCGATGGGAACGCAGACGTCTCCGGACGACCTGCATCTCCCGTCACGGTCCCCCTTAAAAATTCCGGGAGCGGTGCCAGTGGCACCGCCTCCGAACTGCAAGGTGAATGCTGCTTTGCCAGCATCCACCCCAGAAGAAGAGATGACATCCCTTGCTCAACCAGCTGCTTCGACCTTTCGGGGCCGAGGCTTCCCTCCCTACGCCTCTGCTCCCCAGAGGAAGCCCGTGGAAGCGCCGAGGCAGTCGAACTTGAAGGGCCAGCTGCCGGTGGCTGCAGACAAGCCCATGGACGAGGTTCGGCCGAGATCGGATAAGACTGTTCTCTCAGGATCAGAGACCACCCTTCTGCTTCCGGTAACTCTAATCCGAAGCAGAAAGACCCCCCTAAAAACGTAGTGCGCCGCGTGTGAAAATAGATATTAAGCCCTAAGGAACATAGCCTTTAATGCACTTTTTGTGTTATACTTATTTTGTTCTAAATCGTTAAAAATGTCGGTATTATGCAGTGGAACTGCCACGGTCTTTTTCATAATATTGATGATGTTAATTTTTTTCTCGATGATATCCAACTTGTTCTTTTCTGTTTACAGGCGGCTTATCTTAATGAAACTCATACGCGCGTACTACGACGACATCAGGTTTTTAGGAAATACCGTGTTTCTTGCAACATCTGGTGGAGTAGCTGTGGTTGTGCAGAGTGGTATTGCTTGTGCTTCTGTCCCTCTCGCGACCCCCTTGGAGGCAGTAGCGTTTTGTGTCCGGCTTGACCGCCTGGTCACAATTGTTTCACTTTACATTCCACCAAACCTTCCAGTGCATTTACTTGACCTCCGAGGACTTGTCGGCCAACTCCCACAACCTTTTTCAATCTTAGGAGATTTTAATGCACACCACCCCATGTAGGGCAGTGATTGTCAAGATTCCCGTGACGGAGTCATAGAACGTTTTTTAATGTCATCTGGCCTTTGCCTTTTAAACAAAAGACAACCAACTTTTTCAGTGCCTCTCATAATACTTTTACTTCCATTGATCTTTCAATATCATCACCTACTTTACTTCCTTGTTTTTTTTTTGGAAGGTTTTAGAAACTCCATTTTGGTAGTGACCATTTCCCTGTCATTTTAGAAAGTTCAGTATCACTTCCTTCTCCTCGAGCTTGTGTTCCTAGGTGGAAGTTAGATAAAGCCGACTGGGCTCTATTTTCTCTGGAGGCAGTGGTCGATCCTACCGTTTCTTCAGCTATGTCTTCTAAGGAGGCGACTCTTTACCTTACTGAAAAAAATAAAAATGCTGCTTTTGTATCAGTTCCCCAAACCTCTGGTATTATTCTCCAAGAAATGCAAGCCTTGATAGAACAAGGACTGAACGACCATCATTAAAACTCAGAATAAGGCTTGGGGACGGCTTCGGCGGTACCCGACTGTTCAGAACAAGATCAAATTCAAACAGTGTAAAACAAAAGCTCGTTGCACACGAAAACAAGCCGAAAGGACCTCGTGGGTAAAATATGTGTCCTTTCTAAACAGTTTTGTTCCTGCAAAAGAGGTACGGGATCGCGTTAGGAAAATTCGGGGTACTCTACCATTCCTTTAGCATTCCCCTTTTCCCTTCATCATCTACATCACTAAAAGATCAGGCTGACATTCTTGCTGATCATTTTCGAGAAGTCTCCAGTTCCTCAAGTTACACTGTTAAATTTAAAAAGTTCAGGTCCTTGGCAGAAAAACAGCCAATTGATTTCTCTGGAAGCAATACTGGTTACAATCGGCCATTCCCAATGTGTGAGCTTGAAATGGCCCTAGCAGTAGAGAAGCAGTCAGCATCTGGTTCAATTAAGATTCATTATGAACTGCTGAGGCACTTGTCGGCTGAATCCTTGGTGCATTTGCTGTCTTTCTTTAATCATTTATGGAATGCTTCTTAATGTTTCCCACAGTGCTGAAACCGAGCACACCTCATTCCCATCCTGAAGCCAGGCAAAGACACTTCACTACCAGCAAGTTATAGGCCTATAGCACTGACTAGATGTCCAGGAAAGACTTACGAAAGGCTCATAAACAAAAGGCTAGTATACGTTCCCGAGCAAAAGAACATTTTCGATAAAAACCAATGTGGTTTTGGAAGAGGTCGCTCAACCTTAGATCAACTTGTCCGTTTGGAGACTTTCGTGCGTGAGGCTTTTGCGAACCGGCAGAATAGCATTTCTGTTTTTTTTATATATTTACAGAAGGCTTACGATACGGTATGACGGTACGGAATATTTCAGGACCTGTATACGTGCGCTGTTCGTGGTCGCATGCTGCGTTGTATAGGGGACTTCTTAACAGACCGCACTTTTCAGGTCCGCCTCAGATCCACGCTCTCGGATGTTTCTTTCACAGGAAAATGGGGTCCCACAGGAGGCGTTTTGAGTGTTACCTTGTTTGCGATTAAGATCAACAGCCTTGCGGCAGTTATACCACCATCAGTTTTTTATTCATTGTATGTCAACGATGTCCAGATCGCTTTCTCCTCATGCAACTTGTCAATCTGTGAGCGCCAATTGAAGGTAGCAATAAATAGGATAAGTAAGTGGGTCGATGAAAATGGTTTCCGGTTTGCACCAGAGAAAACGGTGTCCGTGCCTTTTTCACTACGTCGGGGGTTGTCACTAGATCCCAGCTTGCGGATGAATAACAATGACATAACCGTTAGGCATGAACACAAGTTCTTGTGGGTTATTTTTAGGGGTGTGCGAATATTCGCCATTTTCGAATAACGAATCGAATATTACCCTATTCGATTCGTTAATCGAATCAAATAATAATTTTCAAAGTTTCGAAAAAATTTTTTAATAATTTCCGAATAGTCGTTACGGTGTCGCGCCGCGAGATTCCATTCCCAGGCGTCCCACAACCCGCCGGCACGCCTGCCATACGTGCCCGCAAGATGCAAATACGTACAGTATTCTCCCAGAATGACTGTCATCATCGGCAGCAGCAGTTTCTGTCTATACGTACCTTGCTGTTGCCTCCATTATGGACCACTGTGTTAAGTATAACCCATAGGTATAACCCGCATGTAAGCGATTTACCGAGAGACAGTGCGACGTCGACCCGCTTAGCTGTCGCTCTGTCAGTCGCGCGATCAGGCAAGCCGCAAGAAAGTGGCGTGAGCAAGCGACCAAGGCGATGAGGACGTTTTATAGAAATCCAAACACCGAGCGACGTGACGAGCGGCAGTGAGAAATCGTCGCTCGCTGCTGACTCTCGTCGCTGTCGCTCGTCTCGTCGCTCGCTGAATCGCTTACATGCGGTTCAGCCTTTAGGGACCGCTTTCGCACGAGACGCTCGTGCACGCTTTCGGAAAGCTTGTCGGGGAGACGTTTCAGAACTGGTTGCAACGGTACCGCCGTCAGTATGAGCGAAGTAGAAGAGGTAGAAGCGGGAAGCTGTTCGAAGAGAAAGCGCAGTAAAGTGTGGAAGTATTTCGGCCGCTCCTTGCAACCAATTGAAGAAGTCACAACAGCTGCTTGTGTCGAGTCTTTCCCAACACTTTCCATGGTTGTTCCACTTTTTCAGTGTGAGAAGATGTTGCTATTTTAGAGCGCAAGTGAAACAAGACAATGCGTTTTCCCAGAACCTTCTCAGATCAGTGAAAACAAGGTACCTGGACGTAAGCACACAACCACATCACGCCCTTGCCACCTTCCTTGATCCTCGATTCAAGAATAAAAAGAGAATGTAGAGTTCGTACTAAGTAGAACGCTTCAGGATGTACCAGGCTCAAGCGAACTGTGATTTTATGTTCAGCATCCGCGTGAACCGTGATATTATGTTTAGTATTCAAATATTTTAGTAGCTTTTGTCTTTATATATACATCGTTGAACTCTAGTCATTATCGTCTAGTCGACTTTTACAATAATTTTAAGAAACATTTTGGAACAATAAAACATAATTTTATAATCTCTTTGCTCTTCTTTAGTAGCTATCTACTTACTATTCGAAAACTATTCGAAAATTATTCGATTCGTATTCGTATTCGATTCGGTGCCACAATTATTCGATTCGTATTCGATTCGGTTTCAAAAATCACAATTCGCACACCCTAGTTATTTTTGATAGGAAGCTTGCTTTTCAGGCCCACCTAAAGGAACTGAAGCGAAAGTGTCTAAAATCTGCTAATGTTTTAAGGTACTTGCACACATGTCCTGGTGTTCTGACAGGAGGTGCCTCCTGCGACTCTACAACTCGCTGGTTCGTTCCCGTCTCGATTACAGTGCGGTTGTATATGGCTCGGCACAACCGTCATCTTTAAAAATGCTGGATCCTGTCCATCATTTTGAACTTCGGCTTGCCACGGGGGCCTTTCGAACATCGGCTACCCTGAGTTTGTATGCAGAGACGTACCAAATGCCACTAGAAAAACGAAGACAGTACCTCAGCCTATGCTATAGTTATAAAGTCAAACCTGGCCCTGAACACCCATCCTTCCGCTGTGTGCAGGCATCTTCTTTTTTACGTGTTTTTGAGAACAAGCAGTACCGCCTTTAAGCCTCCGCATTCAAAGAAAGCATGTCTACATCCCTGCAGCTTGAACTTCCCGAGCGTAGCTTGATAATTCGAAGCATTGCTCCTTGGAAGGCAGTTCACTATACCTGTGACTGGTCGCTGGCCAAATACAATAAGCGATCTGTTGCAACACTAGTTTTTCAGCAAGAGTTTATGACCTAGCAAGCTAAGTATAAGGACTATGCACAGTTCTTCACCGATGGTGCAAAAACTCCACACTTCGTCGGCTCGGCTGTATATTCAGAACACTTTCGGAAAGCTCGACGGCTTGACTTTGTTGCCAGCAATTTTACTGCAGAACTTTATGGTGTGCTCATGGTTATTGAATATATATTAGGCAACATATCAGGAAGGCTATTTTGTTTGTGGACTTCCAGGGTGCTCTTTTCTCTCTCTTCCCTTAATGATTCTAAAAATCGGCTTGTGCAACAAGTACGTGTAGAGTTAAACCTGGCTTTCAAAATGGGATACATTATCAAGCTGTGCTGGGTACCAAGCCATGTGGGAATTTCAGGTAATGAAAAGGCGGATACGCTAGCAGCCTCTGTTAAGGATGCTCTGGAAACACCCGTAGGGCTGCCTCAAGAAGATTTTTTACCAGTTTTCAGAAAAGCAATTTATAATGGTAAAACATATAAAATAGCGCAAAAAAGACAAGGACAAGAAGTATACAGGACAGGCGCTAACTTTCAACTAGTTTTATTCAGGAAAAGCAAACATATATATACACACGACAGGCAAAGCAGCACCACGTAAAAGTTTATTAATTTTTTACCCGATCATTCAAAAACTGAAATTCATTACAATGAAGTATAATAGAAGTGTCGCTGACACATGCCGTCCCACTTTTTTTGATAAAGAAAGCTTCCAATAGCTCTCGAGCGACCGTCTCTCGGCTTCGTCCTAGTATCCGTATCTGCTGAAGTCGCGGAACACAGCCACACGTGTTGCAATGTATTGGCAAATGCGAGTCATATTTATTTTTCCTGATAATGCGTGCTCCCGTGCTCGGTCATTGATGCACCGCCCCGTCTGGCCGATGTATACCTTTCCACAACTGAGTGTGATTTCGTAGACCACACCCACTGTGCAGTTCACGTAAGGGGTGACGTGTTTCTTATCACATGGTGCTTTTGCCTTCTCATCAAAAATGCGGGAGCACAACCCAGCCAACTTCTTTGGGGCAGAGAACACAACGGGAACATCGTACTTGCTTGCAACTTTCTTCAGATTGTGGGCAACCTTGTGGATGTACGGAATAACTTCTGGTCTTTTTGTTCTCTGCCTCGTTGGGACCTTTCTTTTCAACCCCTTCATTTTTGTAAAACGGTCTTCGCCACAGAAACCAAGACCGAACACGGGAAGCCAGCCAATTGCAGTCTAGAAATTTGGTATTTAAAACTAGCATCCGCCTGATGGTCACAAGACCTCAGCAGTGCAGACTCCAGGCACGAAGTTGCAATAGCTCTCTTAACAGTCTTCGAATGAGCTGAATCAAAAGGAAGTAACTCTTTTCTCGCGCGAGGTCGATACATCCAGCACATCCAGCATCCAGCCCAAAGAAGTTGGCTGGGTTGTGCTCCCGCACTTCTGATGAGAAGGCAAAAGCACCATGTGATAAGAAACACGTCACCCCTTACGTGGACTGCACAGTGGGTGTGGTCTACGAAATCCCACTGAGTTGTGGAAAGGTATACATCGGCCAGACGGGGCGGTGCATCAATGACCGAGCACCGGAGCACGCATTATCAGGAAAAAATAAATATGGCTCGCATTTGCCAATACATCGCAACACGTGTGGCTGTGTTCCGCGACTTCAGCAGATACGGATACTAGGACGAAGCCGAGAGACGGTCGCTCGAGAGCTATTGGAAGCTTTCTTTATCAAAAAAAGTGGGACGGCATGTGTCAGCGACACTTCTATTATACTTCATTGTAATGAATTTCAGTTTTTGAATGATCGGGTAAAAAATTAATAAACTTTTACGTGGTGCTGCTTTGCCTGTCGTGTGTATACGTATATATGTTTGCTTTTCCTGAATAAAACTAGTTGAAAGTTAGCGCCTGTCCTGTATACTTCTTGTCCTTGTCTTTTTTGCGCTATTTTATATGCTTTACTAAGATGAACCAACTAGCCCAACAACGTACCCTACCAATTTATAATGCCTTGCAGCTAGATTGGGACAAAAAATAGATAAAAAGCTACATGTCGTCAAACCACGTTTGGGGGTACGGGAGAGTTCTCACCATAGAGACAGTCGCCATGAAGTTTTAATGTGTCGTTTGACAATTGGGCAGTCCCGTGTGATCCATCGTCATCTTCTTTGTGGTGAGGACATGCCAATCTGCGAGCATTGCGGTGAATTGCTAACTATATTGGACATTCTATGAACATAGTTACAGTTGGCACACAAGGACAAGGACAGAGAAGAGAAACACGTAGACGACAGACATTCTCTTCTGTCCTTGTCCTTGTGTAGCAACTGTAACTATGTTCAATACCTACCAACTCGCCCAACTGTCTACTCTGCTACATTCTATGGCACTGCAAAATTTTTTATCAAGAACGACAAACAAGTTTCCATTCTTTTTGCGGATATCTTCCATTTCATCCAGCCTTCTTGCTGGGAGAGGAACCTTTAGTTCCTTTTGGTCACATTTTAGATTTTCTTTAAAAATCGGGCTACCTGCACAAGTTATAGATCTTCTGCATAGTAATTCCTTTCTTATACTATAGACTCTTTTAACTATTTCTTTGGTGCAGCATGGCCTATGTTGCTTTTTGCGCTATTAAACACTTAATAATCAAGGCAACCATTTTTTTCTTGTTTTATTGATTGCTTCATTCGTAAAATAAACTGCGAAAAAAACTGCAGTGGGTTGTTCGTGACGTGTCCATCACTGCGCATAAAAATAAAATACGTTACACGCCGTCCAAATATCCTGCGTTTTTAACGCTGATGTGTTTGACTGAAGTGTCCCTCGTCTCGTAGTCCCGAAGAGAACCAAACGAGGCTTCTAGTCGGATATCACCCCGGGGCTTCAGAAAGGGTCACTGGTGCGCAACGATTGCGCATTAACGTGAGCGCGCAGTCAAGAGGCCACCATCCGCGTTACTTTAGGGTAGCGGAACATCCGTCTTCGCACGGCCTTATCCAAACCAGCTCCCGCCGTTGACGAGCCCCTCGTGAGGAGACCACTCCGCGAGCCCGTAATGGCGCCGTTCTGACGAGGACTGCCGTAAATAACGTCCCGCCGCCAATCTTCCCCGCGAACGGTGTGACCCCTCGAAATGTCGCCGGAAAATGCGCCGCCATTGTCGTGGAGCGTGCCACCGTGCACGCGAGAGACAAGCGGGCATCACAGTGGCCCGGAGAGTGCCGGTGTAACGGTGACGGACGGGCACGCCCAATCCCGCCCAGAAAACAGGGCCTGGGCTTCCCTTTCTCCACTTCCATACGTCATCACTAGTGGCTCCACGCAGCGCCGCCTAGCTCGCGGTAGCACAGCCGCCAGCGCATCTCGCAGCGCCTCGCAACTCAGCGCGACGCCATGCGGAGAGCAAGTCGTCTGCTTCTTGAGCGGGAGTTGCAGTGACGTCAGAACGCCGCCGAGCTCTGATTGGCTGATTGGCTGTACAGACGAAGGATGCTATGGAATAGTGCTGCAGGTGATAAGGCGAAGGGTCTAAACACGTCGCTCGTCCATGATAAGCTACGAGTTGGCGTTAATATTCACGCATGGGATGACGCCAAGAATGTGCGTGTGTTGTTATCGACTACGGGCCCGGACCAGGCGCCAACCGCTGTATTCCTTCACCCCACGTTATAGAATGACACGCCTGCACCATGACGTGATAATAACTTATTGAGGCAATTAAAACTAATTAACTTAAATGATCGAAGACTCGTTAATAAGGTAACCAACTTTGAAGAGGTATTGGTTGAGCAGGATCCGGACTTTGTGGCCACTACGGAAACGTGGCTGCATCCTGCAGTAACAAACAGCGAAATTTTACCTCCTGGTTATTATGATACTGTAGTAGGGTGGTGATTTGGGCCAGTTGGTAACACTTAAACATGATGAAAAACAGCCTCAGATAAACAGGGACGAAGAACGGGTAAAGGATACGACAGGTCAACGGCTGATATTGTACGTTGCGATAGTGGGTCGCGGGGAGGAGGCGTTAAGCTTTCAAGAGCTTAACAAATTACCCGCGGTCGAATCTGTTTTTCTTAAGATTACCTCCTTTAACCCTCCACTGATTATTGGCGTGGTCTACCACTCACCTAATGCCCCTACATCCGTCCTAGAGTATCTTAGTGATTATGGTTTTGAACTTGCTAAAAAATTCAAATGCTTTTTCTTGACTGGCGATTTTAATCTGCCGTTCATTGAATGGGAATCACTCTGTGCGTCGGGCAATGCTTGTCCCAACTCGGAGCTTTTAATTGATATGGCATTCAATGCAAACCTTGCTCAAATTGTACATAACTACACTAGGACACAATGGGATTCTAGCTCCTTAATAGATCTTGTATTTCTTTCTAATTTTCTTGCCAATCAAGCATATGATTGTCATGTTGAAGAAGGTATCTCGGATCATCGGTTCGTAGTTTACGAGTTCGCAAGCCATTCCCATTCCACACCACCTCCCGAAACAAAAGTTACGTTGATAATTTTTCAAAAGCGGATGGCGTGTACATTATCGACGATCTTGAACTCTATCTAGATTTATTTTCGACTCTATGCCAGGACCCTTATATGAATATAGATCAACTCTGGGAATTATTTTTTGGCAAAGTAAAGGAGTGTTTGAAGAGGTTTGTTCCGCTCATAGCAAAAAAAAGTAAGGCAGCGCAACCTTTGGATTAATCGCGACATACTGCGCCTTCAGAGAAAAATTAGGCGGCTCAAAAAAGAAACGGGTCTAGTTTGTCAGAGTTGCGGGATCAACTTTCTCAAATGATAAGAAGCGCGAAAGAAACGTTCCAAAACCTAACGCTACACCATTTTTTTTTAAACTGATCCGTCCAAAATTTGGAGATTCATTGCTCCAATTAAGAAGTCCATTCAATTTCTCGTTGTTTTTTCTGATATCGTTGTTAACGACGGCCACGCTATCGCTAACTTTAAGTCCGTGTTCTCGGTTGATAATGGTACTACTCCGGATATCATCACAAGTATCATCACAATATCATTATAAATGATATCTTATCTCGTGAGGAAATTTTCGAAGCTTTACCTAATTTGAGTGTGAAGAAATCCCCTGGTGCGGACAATATTCCAAACGCTTTTTTGAGTAGGTATGCTGAATGGTGCTCCCATTATTTACTTTTGCTGTTTAACAAACCTTCTTTTCTAATTCAAGTGTTCCCTCGTGTTGGAAATGTGGCAGGGTTGTTCCTATCCATAAGTCGGGATCGGACAGATCTGCCACGAACTTCCACCCCATTTCATTGTTAAGCTCCTGCTCCAAAATCTTTGAGCATATTATCTTTAAACAAATTTCGGAGTTCCTTGAGACTAGATCTTTTTTTAACTCGATTCAGCATCAGCACGGTTTCCGGCGGGGATTATCAACAACAACGCAACTTGTTCAGACCGTTCATGACTTTTCGCGATCACTTAATAATATACATCTGATAGACGTTATATTTTTAGACTTCGCAAAAGCGTTCGACAAAGTTCCTCACCGTAAGCTTCTAGCCAAACTATCTTCAGTTTTACTAAATGGAACTCAAAAATGGATTCGAGAATACCTCAGCAACAGACGTCAATATGTTGAAGTAAAGGGCTGCAAGTTATTCCAGTCCGATGTATACTCGGGACTTCCACAAGGATCGGTGCTCGGTCCTTTACTTTTTTTTCATTTTTGTCAACGACATTGCGCATAATATACCTATGACTATACGCCTTTTTGCTGACGATATAATCATGTACACCGAAGTAAGATCGATCGCGGATCAAGAACTCACTGCTGGTCTACACAAAGTGAATAAGTGGTGCGAGGAGTGGCAAATGTCCTTAAACTTCAATAAATGTGTATATATGCATATAACGCGGAACAAAAAGTCTTCCCTTTTTACCTACAATGTGCGCGATCACCCCGTTTCACCAATTACGTGATATAAATACCTTGGAATCATTATCACAAACGATCTACGATGGAACTCCCATCACGCATCTCACACGCCTTGCATCAAATAAACTTTGGTACTTAAGAAGGAACCTGAAATCTGCATCATCCACCGTTAAATTAGCAGCGTATAAAACATTTGTTAGATCAGTTCTTGAGTACGCTGATTTAGTATGGGACCCATTTAAAGCATCTAACATTAATTCAATTGAAAAAGTGCAAAGAAAAAGTTTACGCTTTATTTACAATAAGTACTCTCGTACTGACTCCGTAACAGAACTCTATGCGATCGCTGGCCTTCAACCCTTGGAACTTCGTCGCAAAATTAACGGGCTAAAATGTTTGTTTAATTTATCCCATGACCGCTTTAATCTAGACAAGAATAGCTACATTTGCCGCCGCCCTCCTCCACGCTATCCCTCTAGGACGCAGAACGTTATGGCCCTTGTTGAACATACTTGTAGAGTAGACACGTTTAAATTTTCTTTTTTTCCAAGAACAATACATGACTGGAATTCTCTGCCTAATGATGTTGTTATACAAGCCGAATATGCCTTATTTGTACGCGAGCTTTATCGTCATTTTTCTTGAATTTTTCTGTCTTGTACTCGGTGGACTCTGCTGTGCAAACCTGATATGTATTGCGATGTTAAATTTCCTTTTCTATGTAGACCTGAACGTGTTGACATTTTGAATGTTGTAATATGCATAGTGCTGACCCTGTTGATTTTTCTGTTGATTTTTCTCTCAGTGTATTGTCAGTGATGATTGTTGGTTGCCCACCCTCACAAAATCTCCAGTCGGAGATGTAGTATCAACAAATAAATAAATAAATATAATAGTGGCTAGACCTCAAAGCATCTAGTATTGAGATCTACCCCCTATTTTTTGCCAGTCGGCCAATCAGAGCTCGGCGTCGTTCTGACGTCACCGCAACTCCTGCGCAAGAAGCGGACGACTTGCTCTCCGCATAGCAGGCGTCGACGCCAAGACGGACGCTTTGCGCCGACTCTGGTCCAGCTTCAGCGTGTTTACCGCTCGTGGCGGGGCCTGGGATCCACTAAGGATGACGTCATACGCGGGCCTCGTCTTCTAGCTGGTGTGTGTGATGACACGCCCCGCGCGGGAGTTAACGGAGCGGCACGGGTCCGATCGAACGGTTCGCGGAAGTGGTCCGCCGGAGGATGGAGGAGGCGTCCGTGCGCTCGCCAGCGGCGCGGGCTGCCCGGCGTTTTGCGCGGCTTCTCGCCTCTGGCGGGATGTCGGCTCGAGTGACGTGTGCCGGTCGTTCTGGTGGCTGCGCACGAGCCGCGCAGAAAACAACAAAATATCGCGAGTCTATTGTGATTCCGCTAACAGCGTGTCACGAGGGCGTCGGGGCATTACGACCCCGGAAAAACAATACGGCCATTTTTTTTCCGTTAGGACGTTAATGCATAGTGATTCTGCATCGTTCTGCTAACTGGAAAGTGGTTACTGGAGTTCACCTTTGGCAGGCCTTGCTTGGATTCCGAACTATACAAAAATCAGTTGTGCAATTCTGCCTTTCCAGCGACCAGGGCAAACATCTGATAGGGAGTCGGGGCAGGGCGGAGGGGGGGGGAGGCCAGTTGCAAAGCCCCTTCCCTCTCTCTCTTCAGCGTGTCAAGTTTCCGCATAAGACTCGGGGGAGCTTAACTGTATTCGATCTAGGGAGAGAGCATGGCGAATCTCGAAGCAAAATATATGTTTGGACCTAGAAAAGAGTCTCCGCTCTGGCAATGAACATGACTTTTCACGTGCTTACGTCATGCTCAATCTCACAGGGCTGATTTTTGTTTAGGTGTGGACATTTCTTTAGCTTCTAGATTCGCCAATCTCCATCTGTATATCGCAAAGACTGGCTCTCTCGACGGCTATGCGGGAAAGGAGACATACTACAGTAAGTTACAGCTCAAGAAGGTAGGGCGAGGGAAAGGAGGAGACGGAACGCTGGAGAGGAGAGGGAAACCTCCTCCTCTTTCCAACGTTCCGTCTGCTTCCTCCTCCTCGGCCTTCCCTTTCCCTCGCCCTACCTTCTTCAGTTGCAACGGACTATAGATGTTTTTTTGAGTTCACAGAGCCAACTGAAGAAGGCCCTGAGCCAGAGAGGGCATTTCTCTGTATATACGGAGCTGTATTCTCTAGCATTCTAACGGACCCACTTAAAGCTTGTGTCTGGGACTGTGGATTGCAGAGGCACTGCGTGAGTGCCGTAAGTACCCTACGGGAGTTTCCCTAGACGTACGTCCGACTTGAACTCTGGCAAGAAACGATATCTGTGAAATATTTCTTCTAAGATTATTGTATGCGCGGTGGAAGTGTTTTCCAACAATCATGAGTTCTATTGTGTTCCGAGTGGCAGCAGAGGTTGGGTTATGCTATGTTCGCACTACGGACGAAACGCGCCGCCCTTTTGTAACACACGCAAGCGTAAGCGCACGAAGTGGAACGATTTCCTTCAGACTACAAGCAATCGTGATATGAACGAACTCGTTTCGCTTGTTGCGCTTATGTTGGCGTGTGTTATGAAAGATCGGCTCATGGCGGCCGTAGTGCGAACATAATCGCCAACATGAAAACAGCATCGGCTGATATACTCGACTTAGTAAGGTGAATAATTGGGCGAGTTGGTGAGCGTTGAGCTCCAGTTTCATGTCCCAGATTCGAACGATCAAGGATTCGGGATTCCCTGATTCGATCATCTCTTAAGCGTGCGGAAAATTGGTAAAGCATCTTAAAGCAGGTCCAGGAGTCAAGCGAAATGACCTCAATCAAAAGAGAAAAAGAAGGTTTTAGTCATTCCATACATTCACCGCCTTTCTCACGGACTGAAAGAGTCGCCCCGAAATTCGGCGTGAATGTTGTTATTGTTTTTAAGCCCTCAACGAGTTAAGCAGAGAATGCTCCGCAGTGAAGAGACGCGCATGCAAACAGGATCCAACGTCTCGCAGTTGGGGCGACGCCAAACACGCAATGAAGTTCGTCCCCTGCGCTGGAGGTACGGTCAAGATCCCGTTTCCTTGCGGGCGATCATATATGGGGCACACCGGGAGTCGCTTGAATATACGATTACGAGAACACCATAGTTCTTTGAAAGAGCTGCTTACTCACACCTCGCGATGCATTGCCGGGATTGTGGATGCTATCTCCTTTTTCCAACACGACAGTGATGTTCCGCCGCAAGAACCAACTATCCAGGGAAATGGTAGACATACTACATCACAGAGAACAAAACCTTGCGCTTTAGCCAGCCGACAGTTACTTTGACAAACCGCAATTTTTTTTTTTTTTTTTTTTGGGGGGGGAGGGTAGTACGGTTAGTTTTGTGTGGAGAAGAAGTGCTCAGGGTCACGGAGGGACATGTGCCCGCGCGAGCAGCGGCATCATGTGTATGTTTTCGTTTCATCAGAATCAGTTGCTAGCCAGCACTTGTCTCGTGTTTCCTCGTCTCTCTTTCATTTTCCTAGTTGCGCTGTAATTCATTCGGTACTCGATTTTTCCGCGGCTGTGGCGGTGCATGGGGTGAAAAATGTGTCGGAGCACATCTAATGCACTGTCCGCTCTCCTGACCGGTACGGCGTGCAAGTGGGTCTGCCCTTTGCGCATCTCGTGCGTTTGTTTACCCCCAAATGGGCCAACGTGCTATTTTTTTTTTCCGTGATTGACTGCCTCATAATCGCGCGTTCTCCATGTTGACCTTTGGTTGGCGTGCTCATCCTCACGTTCTGATGCGCCAAAGACGCATTTTTGGAACACTTGCTCGCCGTATACGCCGCCGGTGAGAGAGGTCGGCTTGCTTCAGGTCACGGTGTAAGATATATATAGGTGCGGACACCGCGGGCCTTGCAGCTGCCAGATAAAGTCCACTTCTCGCCTTGATTGCAACCGACGCCACCAGATGCCTCCTTGATATGCGGCAAATTAGTGCCGTTTATACTGAGAGAGTTTGGTCTTCTTAAGGAGAGTATGACAGTCTGGCTACCGCAGCAACGTAGTCTGACAAACGGGGGATGACTACTTCCGTCCACCATTTTGGGCTCTGACTCAAAGGAATTCTATGCGATTTGTCAGTAATAAAAAACTATAAAGTAACGTCATTTTGTGTTATCGCGAAATCCGGCTGGTTCGCTCCGCTAGCCATTGGGCTTCGACAAGCTCCGCCCAATGGCCAAACTCTCTCAGTATAAATAGCTTCGCAGCAAATAGCAGCGTATTGCGGACACTGTTCCCTAGATTCTCTATAGGAGACATACTTGTTCTTAAAGTCGTTTCCCGGGTGCGCCACGTCATGCAGAACTTGGCACTCGAGCTGCGCGTCTTGCTTAGACACTTCTTCGTCATTGACCCTAGTTTCGTGCCTCAACGGCAGCAAAAACATTTTTTATGAACGCACTGAAGATGATAGATTTCTGGTGAGGTGTTCAAGCCAGCGTCCATCAAGGTCAGAGCAGACGCTCCGAGCGGAAAGAACGCGCGCCCGGATGCTGTGGGAACACGACACTTTTTAATTAAATTTAGTTGTGTCGTTTGGACGGTGGAGACGCTGTCGGTTGAGGCTACGGTGTAAGATATACTATAGGCGTAGACACTGCGTGCGCCGCAGCTACCAGATAGCGTCATCTCCTCAACTTAGTTGCAACCCGCGCCACCAGATGACTCCTCGATTTACGGCTGATTGCAGCCTGTCGCGGGCCCGGTTTCCCGTGCTTCTCTTATGGGAGACATAGCTAAATTTATTTTCTGGGTGCGCCACGTCATAAAGAACTTTGCACTTGCGCTACGAGTGTTGGTTAAACACTGCATGCTTCGTCATTGACCTTGGTTTCGTGCCTCAACGGCGGCAATAACAGTTTTATGAACTCGTTGAAGCAGAGATCTCTGGCGCGTTGTTCGGAGCCAGCGTCCGTTAAGGTTGAAGCCACTGGATCCTGGGAAAGTAGCGCCAAGCTCCCCGTTTGCTCGCCGTTTTCGTCCATGGAATTAGTAGTTTCTTCTTGACCTCCCCATTCTTGGTGACAGGTTGCTTCATAAAGACATTTCTTGTATGCAAAGATTTTGCTATCCACTGTAGGACTCCACTTACCTTACTGCACCACGAGGTAGATCCCACTCCCTAGCTCGATGTTGAGGACTGCTACGACCGGGTCCGTCCGAAGGCTGCCGTGGGCTCCGATGGAGAGGAGTCACCATGAAACACAAGAATTCCGAAGAAGCGGGTTTATTGGCGTCTCCGCCACCACGCTGTGCCCGTCGGCCAAACTAATAAATGAAAAGAATGGAAAAAATGTTGGCACAGTCGCATCAGACAGATTCACCTGGAGGGGGCCCACAGTACCGTGTACCAGGCAGATTCATGGGT
>JAZHYW010032046.1:0-21312 GCA_037355805.1 Ixodes ricinus | reverse complement strand
GAGGACGACTCGGTCTCCTACTGCGTACCAAGTAAAAAAGACGTGCTGCGCAGCCGTGAAAAGCAGCCACTTTTGGTAATGAGAAAGCTTTACATAAAGGAGATGAAGAAGGTATAAACCTAAATGGCCGGATTTTCAACTTGTGCCAATATGCATACACTCAAAATGTGTTTTAGCCGGGACGATAGCAGCCCCATGCTACGTATGCACCTTTTAAGGCACCCAGAAGCCGATGCTACACGCTTGTAAACTCAGAACCATTGAAGAATTAGTGAAGCCCCAAGTCTGTCAAGTTGATGAAGAGGATTGTGTGTTTGACGGGTGCGGCAGTGTGCTTCGGTACCGAATACCTTGGGGACCTTGCTCCAGAAGAGTCCTACGCCCTGACACAAATCAGGTCCACCATGTTCAAGTTCAGCAGGGAATGAGCGACGTTGGTAAGAGCTTCGAACAATTCTCTTCAACGTCACAGGAATTTGTATTGAAAATGTTTCGAAAAGGTTGAACTGGCATCCGAAGGGTTCACAATTCGGTAACCGGACAAAAGCTCACCGGACAAAAGCTCACCGGACAAATCCTCACCGGACAAAAGCTCACCTACGTTTTCGCAGACCCGGACAAAAAGCTCACACGCACCATTTTGTTTTTTAGCTACCCGGGCGAAACACCGGGATGGGATAAAGTGCGTACGTGATGGATAATGCAGCATTTTTAAGGAAAACCGGCATCCCGTCCCACGGGAAGGTGTCGACAGATGAGACTGCTTATCCTGACGACCGGTTTTCTGCCGATCAGATGCGTCGTGCAGAAAACCGGTCGTTGATCGGCTGGCTTGTGCGCCGACGAGCGACCCGGAAGTTTCCCCCGGAACGGTGGAATAACCTGTACGGCCAAAACTCTTCAAGATAAGAGCCGGACGAACCGGCACCTCGCAAGGGATTGGTACCGAGTTCCAAGTTTGTCGGCCGCGCCTATCCAAGTTTCTTAGAGCTGATTGGATACCTACAGGAAAATCAGGCGCTCGTTGCTACGGCATCCACAAAGCTGGAGGAAGTAGACCCCGCAAGAAGCAGGTTACGAAAACCCACTCTGCACCTGCAGAATTGTTTGAAAAATATTTTCGAGGGTTCAGGTACACCCAGATATTAAGACTGCTGGAGCTATAGTAGGGGACTGATTGCTTTTAACCAATACAATCGATAAATAACTTGTTCTTCTCTCATAACAAACCATGCGCCTGTCAGATTTATTTATCGTTGCATTTTAGTGTCGCACGCTCACCTAAGTTGTCCACACTTGTCCGTTAAGACCAACATGAAATTTTCTCATGGTCAGCTTTTGTCCGGGTCTGCGAAAAAATGGGTGAGCTTTGTCCATTGAGCTTTTGTCCGGTGAGCTTCTATCCGGTGAGCTTTTGTCCGGTGAGTTCACTGGGATTCAATTCATAGAGTAAACCTCAAGCCCGCTGCTTGCAAAAGCAAAAAGCAGCAACTAAAGAAGATAATGCAATCGTGCTTTTGGATTTTGCCGAGAATTCACTTCCTGCTACAAGACGCCCGCAGTCTTGTCTACTGGGTCGATCGCGCAGGCTATACCCTTGTTGTTTATTTCCGTCTGAAAGAGCGGTGGAAGAGGTATCTGTAAAGATCTTGCATCATTTCAGACTGCCCGGAACATGATGCAGCAGCTGTATGCATTTTCAGAGTGAGGCTTTTGTGAAACAGCCTAAATGATGACCTGCCACAACTAAGCAGCAGTTTTTGCTCGTCCGACAAAGCAATCTCACGGTACAAAAAAAGGCTTTCATTTTCCGACAAGATTTAGTATTTCGACTGAATGGAATTTTTTCGCGACTGCCCACGGTAAACCGTGAAGGGCCCTGCGATGGCGATTGGAGGAACCGTCAAATGTTTGGCAGAAAGAGCGAGCAGGCCTTCAAGAGGCAGAGCCAAGACCAAATAAACACCACACCAGAGCTTTTTACGTGGGCGCAAAAAAGCATCCTACAAATACAAAATGTCATCGTGCAAAAAAAAAAGCGAAAAGCCGAGCCTAAGCTTAAATATTCCAGACAGCAGTCGCCATAAAGGGTACGCTAAGGTTTCACCGCTTCAAGCCAATATCAACTTCAGCGGTTCGTGTTTTGGTAACGTCGTACTCGGTGACTGCAGAAATTCACGTGACAACTTACTACAGCGCGAAACTAAGGCAAATATCCCGTATGAAGCACCTCTGCTTGTACCGCGTATCAGATAAAACCCTTTGCCTACGTGCTGTGCAGAGAAGTAGCCGCACGGAACCACTCACGCGCGATGTTGCCGATGCTCAACATCAAACATTCTTTCCTCGCTTAAACAAAATATTACTATGATTACACTTTGTAAATAAAAACTTAATAAGGCATACTATCGTTTTAGTGTCTGGTTCTATATTTTAGCTCGAACCACCTCTATGCGAAATTTGCAGCTCAATTGTAGCCCAAACGCCCTTTTCTTCTACTTTACGCTTAATGTCAGAGAAACCTTCTCTTCTAAAGGTATGAAGGTATTGTGTGCATAAAATATACCTGCAATACAGGAAAAACAGTCCTAGTGCGGTTATACAGAAAAGTGAAATTAAACAAACGTAATTCAAAAACGGCACAGTTTGAGTTTTTCATCGAATGGAAATAATACAAAAACAAATTGAATGATTTGAGTTTGCCTTACTGCACGAGTGCAAGTAAATTTAAATAAAAAGTCGGTCGTTGCTAACTAACTATCCATAATTCTAAACGTCTTATTTTACTAGTAGCATGTTTCGCGCATTTTTTGAGAACTTCAAACAGTGCGGACGTGGAAGGAAAAAAATATTTCACCACAAATATTTGCGGAAGTGACTACTAAGCTTAATGTGAACCCCTGTAAATGTTTTTTAGAAAAACTCGCCTAGGGTCGAGTGTCACGCCTAGGACGTTTGACATCGAATGACCCCACTACAAGAACAAAAAAAAAAAAGAAGAAGAGGCCGTTTCCATGTTCTCGCTAACAGTGTCAAACATTGTACATAAATACATATACGACACTATTCTAGCACCGTTTTTAATGCCATGAATATGAAAGAAAAAACACCGTAATTAAGCAATATTTTCACACACGTGACTGAGAAATGCTCCGAGCTACTTAGGAGAAATGATTTATTTGTGATATTTGCTGTTAGAATTAAGCGCAAGGAGAAATTGCACTCGCTTTACCGTCATAGAAATGCATTACCGGAAGTCAATTTCAGACCGATTGCCGTCTGCTTCAATTTGACACCGGACGCTTTCGCCAGTTGGGCCTCTAGCGTACATTATAATAAATCTATAGCTACAACGACCAAGCGGGAATGCGCGATCCAGCAAATGGTCATAGAGATCAGTGATTTGAGCTATGGATGGCGTAGTCAAGAGACTGACACGTCTACCCATCCAACCACAAACACAGTCGCGTTTAGATTCTCAAACTACAAGACGTAGACCCAAGCGGTCTTACCTTTTCATTATTTATTACTAAGTGTGATGTTACCCAAAATAAAGTTCACATGTCACTTTTGACATGCAGGAACGCAGTTCATTACACTCTGATAAGTCCCTTTACCTGTTTTTTCCACGAGGATGACTCTAAATGTGATCGAAACACGACCGTCTCTATTGTGGATCTATGCGCATCAGTCAAAGACGGGTCCAGGGAACGTCATTTGACAAGCATAACGGGAATAAACTGGATCCTTTATTTTAACTTTATTTGCAGGAATAAAGAAAGGAAGAAAAAAAACGAGAGGGTAATTAATTAGGAGAAACATTCGCGGATAGCAGAGGTGCAGAGTCACGAGGTTTGTTTGTTCCTTATTTTTCTGGCGTTAACAAAATCAGACGATACACTTGGTACCTTTGGAAGACAGCTGCAGTATTTCTAAATGAAAAAGGAATAGTATCTGTGTCCGTGATTGTTAGTATTGGTTCCTAGCGTCTGGAGAACCTAGGGCTTCGTAGATGTGACAGCTGGCAACCTGCCTTCTGGGCGGAAAATGCGTGGCTTGTTCTTCATTGTGAAGAGCGGGTTCGAGTCAGCGGTGCAGACCGCAAGGGGCCGGGGACGATCAAGCAAGTGGCAAGCTGATGAAATTCAGGAGCCGGAAAGTGGGCAGAACGCTCGGTGTTCCAGCAGCTTTCTGGGCCCGAGAAGGGACGCCATGTTGCCTGGTGCCTCTCACGCGTCCCGTGGACCCCTGGACGGGACGGCGCTGGAGGACAGGAAAGCACAACGGCACGGTGACGGCTGTTCAAGGCCTGGCTGGTCACCCCTAAGAACACCTCTGCGTACCTTCCTCGCTCGCGCATCTTCTTCGCGGCTTCTTTGACTTTCTCTTCCTTCACAATCATGGGATCGGTCAGGACATGAATGACTGAGATGACATGATATGACATGAACTGAGAGGGGAGGGTAGTCGAGTGTTTTAGCCGCCAGATCGGAGCACGTGTAGCGAAAGCTCGCGCTGCAGAACCCAGGGATCCTGGGTTGAATTGCCACTCCTGCCAGTTTGGATCTGGATGAGAATCGTGCCGAAATGCGGTCGTGGATCACTACCGCGTGGTGCACGTTGAAGACCCCAAGCTAGCAGCCGTACTGCTTGGCTAAATTTCTCGTCCACAGTGGGTAACAATGTTGCCATGATCTGTCCGACTAAACTCCTGCTCTGCAAACCTCTAACGACTAATTTTGTTTTTGAAACAAAATCATCCATTCCAAAATCTTTGTCCGTGCGTCCATCCGTCCGCACATTTCGCGCTAAATTTGGCGGGAAACTGAATTGGTGCATAGGTCACGTGATTTTCAATTGATGCCACGCAGCCTGACGTCACGTGATCTGTACATCAATTACATTTCCCCGCCAAAGTCGGCAGAGAAATTGATGTCACGTGACCTGCACGTCATGGGACTTATACACCAATTCAGTTTCCCCGTTAAATTTAGCGAAATAATAGATGTCAAGTGACCTGACGTCACAGAGACCTATATATTTATTTTCGCACTCTATGTGTCAGGGAATATGATAAAAAGAAAGGTCCTTCACTCCTAGACACGATGGTTTAATGTGCTCCAGATGAATATAAACGATCTCAGCTTATATATTGCATTTGTTGCATTATAGAACTTTGAAGTTAAAGGTCACTGCATTTTTTTCTTTCCCATGGAGCCTGCGAAAGCTTACCGTCACTGCGGTATGTGCAGGCTAAACAGGAAGAAGGCATGTTGAATAGCACATTCATTTATTCAACAATTGGACATTACCATTACAAAAACATCACTTGTGGCAGATTTGCGGTCACTATGAATAGTAACTTTAAACTCGAGCGTCGTACAGCGGGATATTCTAATTTTGATTAAATGTTTTGCTCACTACCACAGCCTTGGAATTATTTATGGTCTGTGGTCGACCAGGAAATGAATTTTAGAACGCATCTAACCAGCTTTCAACCAATGGCGCTTCTTCGTTTGCCTTCTTTCTACCTCAATGCATGGCCAAACTCTCAATACATAGCTTGCAACCGTCGCCATTACTGGGCACTGACGATTATTTCTACTTACTGGTTTCTTCAGAACTACAACTTCTTCGGTGTGAAACTAACACAGCGAACCGAACGCTCGCCGCGCATAAAATACAGGCATGGCCGCTAATGACGTCACATGCAAGTTATGTATATACGACCTTGGGGCTGACTAGCTCCCCGGTGTCTAAGCAAACGCAACGCAACTACATTCTCCATGGAGCCCCGACGTAACGCTCTTTTGTACAACACTGCTGCGAGGTGGTGGTGAGTGAGATTATTTTCACCCGGTTAAGCTTACAGCCAATATTGTAACGAATACCACGATTTTCGCAAGGTGCTTTTTCGAAGCTTTTTCGAAGCATTTTAACAACCGCCACTGCGGCTGCTGACATCGGTTGATTCACGCGCAGGAGGAAAACCGACGGCTCGGAACTGCTGCGGCACCTGCGGCACCTGCGCACCTGCGGCACCTGCGGCCGCTTCAGCAGCCTCCGTCGGGGCTCCCGACACCAGCGCCCCTGGCAGTCGGAGAGGAGTCCCGGCCACCCTGGACTGGCCGGCCAGCACGTCGGCTGCCACGAACGCCGCTGCGACGTCGCCCAGCGTCGGTAGCTCGCTGCCCTTCACGGTACGCACTTGTGCTGCTGCCTGCAACTAAAGCCGCTCTAGACGGCCTGCAAGTTCGTGTGCTCCTTGGGCAGCTCGTGTGCTTGTTAACCCCCTCAAATGCTCCCACGTGCGTTTGTTTTCCCTTGACATCAGAAAATGTTGGCGGGAGCTTGGCTGCCTTGTCATCACGCGTTCCCGACGCGATCTTTTGTTGCCCTTTGAATGGCGCGGCCATCTTTGCATTTCGAGGCGCAAATAATGACGCATTTTAGAACACTTGCTCGCCGTATAAACCAGGGGCTGGCAACCTGCGGCTCGCAGGCTGGATCCGGCCCGCGAGGCAATGTCATACGGCCGCCGGTATACGCAACCAGGAAAGGCCCCACTTCCCTTACACACACGCTCAGAGGTGTCGCAAGTATTCGGGAGAGGGGGACAAGGGTGGTGGTAGTGGGGAGAGGGAGTTTTCTCAATTTTTCCCCTTTAGTTTACTTTGAACTTTTGAAATGCCTGGGGAGCAGTCAGTTTTCTACTGGCCTTCATTTTATTCTCCATCAGCAATAGTTGTGTCCCAGGGTGATGCAACCAGAATCAATAGCTAAGGTCGCCGTATCTAGCATAGTCATCGTTTGGAATCGCGTCTTGTACCGTTGTAAATTTTACCAATTTTTGTCACACCCAAATGCCTACTATCGGGATATCAATTACCACACAGAAGTTCGATGGATAAGAGAAGCAAAAGTTTCGCAGTTTTTTTAAGCTTCGCAGGGAAATTGCAGTTTTTTTTCTATGGAAAGAAAGCCTTACAGGATTTCTCTTGTGATTATTGGGTGCGCGACGTGGTATTAGTGACTGATATTTGATATCATATTAATAACCCGAACTTAAGATTAAAAAAAAAAAAAGAACTTGTGGCGGAGATGCTCTGAGACCTGAAAGTTTTGGAGCTGTAACCTGAACTTTTCCAACACCAGGAACCTTTATGAACAAGGGTCCCAATAGTTTTCCTTTTATGAGTCGTGCGCACAATTTCACAAAGAAAGTATTTTCGAGAAAGTTCGCCACGTTAAAGAGAGTTAGAAGTCCGTTTTTGCTGATTTGCAGGAATACTCGAACGACATCCACATTTTTGAGAATTCAATAAACGCAGACCTCGCCAAGTTTAAGAGATTGACCAAATAGAGTTTGTGAATCCGCTACTACCCAAACGGGGAATAAGTTTAACAATGCATTTGCGCCGAAGGAACTGGTTAAGCTGTACTTCAAAAGGACAGTAGTCCTCGGACAGTACCGTGCAAAAAAGTCAAGAGAACTTTACCAGGCACAGACCATCAAGGCTTGTGGTGACGTCTGTGCCAGTGCACTTTCTGTGTCATTGTCAGTCAAAGAACTATTATACCTTTACCATCCTATATGAGGTCATCTCATACTGCATCCTTCAAAGTCGTATTGAAATAATGTTAAAAGTTATATTTTTAATGCCTTTTATAATTATTTTAATTTTTTAATATATTTATTTTTTTATTTATTTTTACATGTCCATTTATATCTACATTTGCTATAATTCTCCTACTTCTTTAATTTCTTTCTTTTAATTTAGTCATTTTTGTCTTACGTATAACTTCTATCACTTCTTTCTTCTCTTCCTTAGTTTTCTATTAAAACCGCAGTTGTGGATATAGCGCTGTCCTGTCTACTTCATGTCCGTATTTGTCTCTTGCGCTTTATAATTTCGGTATGTCAAACCAACTAGCCCACCTCAATATTTTAGTACAATTGTAACTATGACATGACATGTAATTACGACAACCGTAATCGAGCCTCTTTAATTTTTTTACTCGTACAAGGCGACCGGTAGCAAGTCCCCCGTCGACTCCCAGCTGCGACACGAGAGCGTGGACAAGCTGCTCTCCATCCTGGGCGACACCTCGGTGGCGAACATCTTCGCGGGCGCCTCCAAGAAAGAGGCGAACGAGTCCGAGGACCGTTTTGAGGCCTGGGAGCGCGGAGAGATCGACTACATGGGCGCGGACGCCTTCGAGAACATCCAGGCTAAGCTGGACGAGGCCATCAAGGCATCCGATGCGTCCAAGGGCTCAAATTCCCCTCACCATCCGTCGCTTTCCGAGACCGACTTTTGCGAGATCTTTGGCAAGTCCTAAAAGAAAACCAGTGCCCCTTGAGGCACTGCCACGGCCACTGTTAGCGTAAACAGAAGGAAATTCGGCGTGCTGTTTCGCCTTAGTGTCAATGAACAAAAGGGAAGAAAAAAATGACATCCGCGAATTTCGCAGACGACAAGGGCGCCAGTCACTCTGGAGGGTGCCAACTCTTTTTCAGGCACTCATACTTGTTCCACTGATATTACAAAGTGCCAAACTTTGAGTCGCTCACTCTCACAGCCACCGCGGATGGCTGTACCACCGCGGGACGCGTATTCAGAACAGCTTGTGACGTAAGCCAACGGGCCAATTTTGGCATTCTGATTGGCGCGTTTTTATGAACGTTGCGTTGCCTGATCTACAGGGGGAGCGAGAGGAAGGGGGTGAGGCTTAAAGACACATCCTCAGTGACGCACGCGCTAGCATTTAGCCGTATCCCAGGTTTACTTACGCATATCGGTTAAACAAATCTGGGAGCGGGCTAAAGGCTAGCGCGGGAATCACCGAAGCGTGCTTACCCAAGCGTTGGCCCCGCATCTCCTCTCAATCCCGTCGTATACCAGGTGACCTGACGTCAATGAAGACGCGCCAATCAGAGTGACGAAATTGGCCCGTTGACTTTACAATCTTTTCCGAATATGCCACCGGGGCCGACGGGAAGCGAGTAGTTCAGAGCATGGCATCTTGTACTTTCAACGGGGTTTGGGCACATTTTCTAGGAAGTGAGGGATGGGTTTATAGAAAAATACTAGAAACAACCGCTAACTGACGTTCGGGCTTGCTGGTGGATGCTGAAAGAAATTCCTAGTGTTTGTTTGATGAAAGTGCTTAGGGGACAATAAAATATGCTCTTTGCAGCTCATTTCCATCTTGTCTCTGTCTGTAAATCTTGGTTATTTTCGTCATTCGTCAGGCGCTTGTGTTCTAATGTTCCGGTTTATGGTAGACACAAGTCAGCAAAAACCAGATTAAGTTTGGTTGCAATATCGGTGTTGTGACATTTTGGCATACCATGCTGATTCCAAGAGTGAGCCATTTCCAACAAGAGGGGTCGGTTTTATGCAACTTCTAAAGATGTTTTCTGTTTCCTATCCGTTCTCAGTCACGTAGGTTCCCTATCTGGTATGCGGGGCGGAAAAATAATAAAACAGTTCCACTTGGAATATGCGAGAAAATATAGGTAAAGGCAAAACAAGAATGTGTGACAATCGTGCATTTTTTGTAAACAACTTCCAGTGGTGTGGAGAGATCGAAACGATGTTTTACCGGATACCAGAAGTGACGACATTATAGATGGCTGCGCCCTTGTGGAAAAGGTGGTAAAGTCACTGGCAGAAAGGCAGGACGTGGCAAGGCATTATATTTTTACGGATGAGGGTGAGGAGGCGATAAATAATGAACTCAAATAAAAATTTAATGGGGGCGAACTTGTGTCCAAAATAAACGAAAAATCAAAAGGGGTAAATGAACGCAAGTACAGAGATTCGCGGGCGCCGGAGTCGGCGGAAACGCCGAGTCGAGCTCTGGCGAGAATGCGTCATCGTTGGGAGAGTCTCAGTGAGTCAGCAAAGCCGCGATTGGCTTCTTATCTACTGCACTCGGTATCTCGAATATTCGACCTAGAATGTTCGAGAGTGAGCTAGGGCTAGACTAGCCAGGCAAGGCCATTCTGACCACCTATTCTTTTACACTTGGGGTAAGAGTAGGCTCGAATCTTCGGAGAAGCGTTCGTCCTCGGTCATGCACGCGGTATTACTCTCCCCTTTAAAAGTACATCGCCCCGATACAACGTCCAGTAAATGAACACAAAGCTAAACCAATTATCATCAGACAGTAAACTACGGGGTCGTCTGAACCATCAATAGTCCTAGGTCTTATCGAGCATAGTACGGCTTGAGACGAATGACATGCACTAGTTTGGGTCGCGGCTGGCGGCGTCCTGATGGTCGGGTCCCGTCTGGGAACAACTCGCAGTTCAAGTCCTCAAGGCGGCGAATAACCTTGTAGGGCCATCCCACGGCGTCATCGCATTTCGAAGACGGTGAGAGAGCTTCCCACTCAGAACGGAATAGTCTGCCCGGGTGTCGATGAGTGCCATCGTGTCTTGGCCGTCGATGGTAACTTCAAGGTTATTCGTCGCTGAAGCGTCGTTACAATGCGTCACCTCTTAACGTTTTTAGAGGTTGTTCGCTTCGGTCGTCCCAGGTAATTCCACCTCCAGGAATTGCCCCACTTAGTTTTCCCGGCGAAGCAAAGGGGAAACTCTTTCTCGACGGGACCTACGTTGAAGATAGGCCGATGGTCGTGGGGACTGTGAGCGAGGTCCTCGGAGCGAAACTGGCATCGAAGACGACGAACGCCGAAGGTACTCTTCAATGGATTGTGAGCGCTCCGTAGCGTGGACGTGAGTCGTTGGGGTGGAACCCGCGCAGCTTAAGTTGCCGGTAGGGGCATCGGCGACAAATGTGGTCGCCTTGCTCGCAGTGGTAGCATAGCGGGCATCGGTCAGCCGTTCTCCAGACGTCCGTCTGTCTCGGCGCCGACTTTCTTGGCGGACGTACTGGGGTCGTTCCTCCTGGCGTCGAGCATACTGGGGTACAGGCGTGTCGCGTCGAGATGACGCCAGATAGTGGCGGGCAACCGGTGGCGGTCGTCGGGTAATGGCGGCGTAGGTGAACGTCGGCTCCTCCGGGGCGGACACGTTGACGGGCGCGTCCGGCTGCGAGGCTCGCTGAACCTCATCGCGTACGATTTCGACGACTGATAGCGATGCCGGGCGCTCAGCAGCGGCGAGTAGCTTTCGGAGCTCCTCTCGGACGACGTTCCGGATCCGGGAGGGGTTCGCTCGGTTTATGGGAGGACGACTCAGTGGTTCGCCTTAAACGCGGACCAGATGTGATAATCCCGAATATATATGACTATAAATCCTAGAAATGATGCCGCTTGATAGGCGGCAGCACATATTTGGAAAAAGGCGGATTCCGGACGACCCAAACAGACGGACGGACTCGGGGGTGACATAACGGTTCCGGGAGGTACTCTCGTCAGCGTCTCGGGAGACCTCAGCGAAGTCGCTAAAGAGCTCAACGGCCGCCCGAGACGGCTGGAGAAGAACTCAGCAGGTACCCGAGAATCCCCAAAGAGGGCGAGTCAAGCAAGACAGAATCATTGAGGACCCCAAGCTACGATGCATAACCTCGGCAACGACCTAAGACACCCAAGGTGGAACCACCACCGACTATGCCTACTCGAAGATGCCACACAGTCTACGATCCTTGGAATATTTACAGTTCGACGACAAGTGACAGATTGAATCTGTGGACGCCACCATAAACCAAGAGCGATGCGAGACTGTTCTGAGTCTTTGTACTTTTGTACATATTTAACCAGTGTTCATTTGGGACTTTGCTGCAAGATAACGCTCTCTATTCCCCCAATCGTGAGTTTGTTTTCATTCCCTAAAACGATTGGCCCTGAACCACTATAGAGCCTAATGCATTTTCTCGTGTCCAGTAACCTCTACCGGTGGTACAACTCGACCCTAGCAACACGCGCCTCAATCCGCGATTAGGCCATCTATGATAGACATCGGTTGAAATCCTGCGCGTCCTCTGCCAACGGAAGCTAAAAATGTAGATCCTCTGATTTGAACTGAGTGCCACGGTGACGTGCCGACACAGGCTTACGTTTTCAACGTGGGCTAGCTATTTCACCCTGGAAGCAGTCAGTAATATGTGCTTCCTCCGCACATTTAGATACGTTTTTTTTCTGTGCACATTTTGAAAAATACCGGTGGATAAAGAAGCGCTCGGAACATGCGACTGAGGCACGGTAAGATTTAGTATATACTTGAGGACACGCAGTACGACGAACGCTGTGACGGGATCAACCGGATAAAGTCCTGTTCGGCGAGTGCCCGAATAAACTCAGCCACGGTGTAAGATATACATAGGTGAAAAATCGGATAAAGTGACTGGATCCTGCGAAAGTAGCGCCGGTGCCTTCCCTACCTGCTAGTCGGTCACAAACAAATACCAACACAGAGACGACCAAACCTCGCAAGGTGATTGGTTGATCTGTCTCAGTGCCATGTCAATCGCCATTTTGGTCCATAAAAACCTTCGATGCTTTAAAAGGGTCCTTCTGAACCAGTCGCGCCAAGATCGCCATGGAGCATTATCGTACTGAAATAATTCCTCTCCAGTATAAACGTCTTTGGACTGTGCATGAAATCAACTTATCAATCATACTTATCTCCCCATATCCCTTAGAATGATATTGCTCTTCACGTGTATTTCAAGATGGGAAAATTATTGTTCAGTGCCTCCAAGCACCGACGCCACATGTGGTGGCGGCACGAAGATGTACGCTTGTTTCGCAGATATGTCGATAGCAAAATCTCTGTATACAAGAAACGCCTTTAAAAAGCTACCCGTTACCAGCGAAGTTAAATCGACAAACCGAGAATGGAGATGTCATAGAGAAATTGCTTATTCCATGAACCAAAATGGCGACCATTCGGGGAGCTTGGCTCTACTGTCCCAGGATCAAGTTACTTTAGGTGATGACACAGAGCACGGCGAACGCTGGGACGCGATCGATCAGATAAAGTCCTCTTGGCGCGCGCCCGAGTAGCCTCAGCCGACAACGTCTCCGCCGTCCAGACGGCACCGAAGATAAACTAAAATAAAAATAAAAATTAACAGATGACCAAAACCTCGCAAGGCGATTTGCTGATCAGTTTTGTTGTAATGGCGATCGCCATTTTGGTCTTTTCAATTCTTCGAAGCTTTGGAAGGGTCGTCCTGACTGAATCAACTTATCAGTCACGCTTATCTACTCATATCTCTTACGGTGATATTGTTCTTCTTGCGTATTTCAAGACAGGAAAATTGTTTTTCAGTGCCGCCAAGCACCGACGCCGTTTGTGCAAAGATGTACCCTTGTTTCTCCGGTGTGTGGTGTGGGAACCACGTGTTTTCCACCCGTTTTCACCTCAAGAAAAAAGGAAGTGTTGCGCATTGTTCATACGCTGCGCGAAGTAGTTCTTACGAGATTTGGTCCTCGGAAGAAAAAGCGATGCTTTCGGAGTTTGGAACGTGTACGTCTTGATAAGATAACATTTATCTAATCTAAAATGCACCTACATATATCTTAATAATCCACATAAAAGGGAAATTAGTAATGCTCCGCGAGGAGCCGGACTTGTTTTACTGCGGTTCTTGAGGTGAAAACAGGTATAGGCGTAGCACATGCAGGCCGTGGGGACAACTATGGTGGCGGCTTCCCGGATACGAGGTGAGCCCGCATTCCCCGAGGAGGGCGGTGTCTCCCTCGCCCTTTTGGGGGAATATGCCTCTGGCGAACCCTTGGGAATGATTCTGGACGCGACCCATCTGCGGGCTAAGCCACACCACCTACCACGAACGCGTCCATTTCCCGTAGGATAAAAAAGCCGGCCTCGAGCGGTGGCCGAGACTCTTGTTGGGTGAGGCTCTGGGTCTTGGAGCATCTTTTTTTTTTTTCGCTTCCCCCTTCCCATGAATCTGCCTGGTACGGTACTGTGGGCCCCCTCCAGGTGAATCTGTCTGATGCGACTGTGCCAACATTTTTTCCATTCTTTTCATTTATTAGTTTGGCCGACGGGCACAGCGTGGTGGCGGAGACGCCAATAAACCCGCTTCTTCGGAATTCTTGTGTTTCATGGTGACTCCTCTCCATCGGAGCCCACGGCAGCCTTCGGACGGACCCGGTCGTAGCAGTCCTCAACATCGAGCTAGGGAGTGGGATCTACCTCGTGGTGCAGTAAGGTAAGTGGAGTCCTACAGTGGATAGCAAAATCTTTGCATACAAGAAATGTCTTTATGAAGCAACCTGTCACCAAGAATGGGGAGGTCAAGAAGAAACTGTTAATTCCATGGACGAAAACGGCGAGCAAACGGGGAGCTTGGCGCTACTTTCCCAGGATCCAGTGGCTTCAACCTTGACGGACGCTGGCTCGAACAACGCGCCAGAGATCTCTCTGCTTCAACGAGTTCATAAAACTGTTATTGCCGCCGTTGAGGCACGAAACTAAGGTCAATGACGAAGCATGCAGTGTTTAACCAACACTCGTAGCGCAAGTGCAAAGTTCTTTATGACGTGGCGCACCCAGAAAATAAATTTAGCATGTCTCCCATAAGAGAAGCACGGGAAACCGGGCCCGCGACAGGCTGCAATCAGCCGTAAATCGAGGAGTCATCTGGTGGCGCGGGTTGCAACTAAGTTGAGGAGATGACGCTATCTGGTAGCTGCGGCGCACGCAGTGTCTACGCCTATATATATCTTACACCGTAGCCTCAACCGACAGCGTCTCCACCGTCCAGACGACACAACTAAATTAAAAAAAAAAGTGTCTTGTTCCCACAGCACTCGGGCGCGCGTTCTTTCCGCTCGGAGCGTCTGCTCTGACCTTGATGGACGCTGGCTTGAACACCTCACCAGAAATCTATCATCTTCAATGCGTTCATAAAAATGTTTTTGCTGCCGTTGAGGCACGAAACTAGGGTCAATGACGAAGAAGTGTCTAAGCAAGACGCGTAGCTCAAGTGCCAAGTTCTGCATGACGTGGCGCACCCGGGAAACGACTTTAAGAACAAGTATGTCTCCTATAGAGAATCTAGGGAACAGTGTCCGCAATACGCTGCTATTTGCTGCGAAGCTATTTATACTGAGAGAGTTTGGCCATTGGGCGGAGCTTGTCGAAGCCCAATGGCTAGCGGAGCGAACCAGCGGATTTCGCGATAACACAAAATGACGTTACTTTATAGTTTTTTATTACTGACAAATCGCATAGAATTCCTTTGAGTCAGAGCCCAAAATGGTGGACGGAAGTAGTCATCCCCCGTTTGTCAGACTACGTTGCTGCGGTAGCCAGACTGTCATACTCTCCTTAAGAAGACCAAACTCTCTCAGTATAAACGGCACTAATTTGCCGCATATCAAGGAGGCATCTGGTGGCGTCGGTTGCAATCAAGGCGAGAAGTGGACTTTATCTGGCAGCTGCAAGGCCCGCGGTGTCCGCACCTATATATATCTTACACCGTGACCTGAAGCAAGCCGACCTCTCTCACCGGCGGCGTATACGGCGAGCAAGTGTTCCAAAATGCGTCTTTGGCGCATCAGAACGTGAGGATGAGCACGCCAACCAAAGGTCAACATGGAGAACGCGCGATTATGAGGCAGTCAATCACGGAAAAAAGAAATAGCACGTTGGCCCATTTGGGGGTAAACAAACGCACGAGATGCGCAAAGGGCAGACCCACTTGCACGCCGTACCGGTCAGGAGAGCGGACAGTGCATTAGATGTGCTCCGACACATTTTTCACCCCATGCACCGCCACAGCCGCGGAAAAATCGAGTACCGAATGAATTACAGCGCAACTAGGAAAATGAAAGAGAGACGAGGAAACACGAGACAAGTGCTGGCTAGCAACTGATTCTGATGAAACGAAAACATACACATGATGCCGCTGCTCGCGCGGGCACATGTCCCTCCGTGACCCTGAGCACTTCTTCTCCACACAAAACTAACCGTACTACCCCCACCCAACAAAAAAAAAAAAAAAATTGCGGTTTGTCAAAGTAATTGTCGGCTGGCTAAAGCGCAAGGTTTTGTTCTCTGTGATGTAGTATGTCTACCATTTCCCTGGGTAGTTGGTTCTTGCGGCGGAACATCACTGTCGTGTTGGAAAAAAGGAGATAGCATCCACAATCGCGGCAGTGCATCGCGAGGTGTGAGTAAGCAGCTCTTTTCAAAGAACTATGGTGTTCTCGTAATCGTATATTCAAGCGACTCCCGGTGTGCCCCATATATGATCGCCCGCAAGGAAACGGGATCTTGACCGTACCTCCAGCGCAGGGGACGAACTTCATTGCGTGTTTGGCGTTGCCCCAACTGCGAGACGTTGGATCCTGTTTGCATGCGCGTCTCTTCACTGCGGAGCATTCTCTGCTTAACTCGTTGAGGGCTTAAAAACAATAACAACATTCACGCCGAATTTCGGGGCGACTCTTTCAGTCCGTGAGAAAGGCGGTGAATGTATGGAATGACTAAAACCTTCTTTTTCTCTTTTTGATTGAGGTCATTTCGCTTGACTCCTGGACCTGCTTTAAGATGCTTTACCAATTTTTCGCACGCTTAAGAGATGATCGAATCAGGGAATCCCGAATCCTTGATCGTTCGAATCTGGGACATGAAACTGGAGCTCAACGCTCACCAACTCGCCCAATTATTCACCTTACTAAGTCGAGTATATCAGCCGATGCTGTTTTTATGTTGGCGATTATGTTCGCACTACGGCCGCCATGAGCCGATCTTTCATAACACACGCCAACATAAGCGCAACAAGCGAAACGAGTTCGTTCATATCACGATTGCTTGTAGTCTGAAGGAAATCGTTCCGCTTCGTGCGCTTACGCTTGCGTGTGTTACAAAAGGGCGGCGCGTTTCGTCCGTAGTGCGAACATAGCATAACCCAACCTCTGCTGCCACTCGGAACACAATAGAACTCATGATTGTTGGAAAACACTTCCACCGCGCATACAATAATCTTAGAAGAAATATTTCACAGTATCGTTTCTTGCCAGAGTTCAAGTCGGACGTACGTCTAGGGAAACTCCCGTAGAGTACTTACGGCACTCACGCAGTGCCTCTGCAATCCACAGTCCCAGACACAAGCTTTAAGTGGGTCCGTTAGAATGCTAGAGAATACAGCTCCGTATATACAGAGAAATGCCCTCTCTGGCTCAGGGCCTTCTTCAGTTGGCTCTGTGAACTCAAAAAACATCTATAGTCCGTTGCAACTGAAGAAGGTAGGGCGAGGGAAAGGAAGGCCGGGGAGGAGGAAGCAGACGGAACGTTGGAAAGAGGAGGAGGTTTCTCCTCTCCTCTCCAGCGTTCCGTCTCCTCCTTTCCCTCGCCCTACCTTCTTGAGCTGTAACTTACTGTAGTATGTCTCCTTTCCCGCATAGCCGTCGAGAGAGCCAGTCTTTGCGATATACAGATGGAGATTGGCGAATCTAGAAGCTAAAGAAATGTCCACACCTAAACAAAAATCAGCCCTGTGAGATTGAGCATGACGTAAGCACGTGAAAAGTCATGTTCATTGCCAGAGCGGAGACTCTTTTCTAGGTCCAAACATATATTTTGCTTCGAGATTCGCCATGCTCTCTCCCTAGATCGAATACAGTTAAGCTCCCCCGAGTCTTATGCGGGAAACTTGACACGCTGAAGAGAGAGAGGGGAAGGGGGCTTTGCAACTGCCTCCCCCCCCCTCGCCCTGCCCCCGACTCCTATCAGATGTTTGCCCTGGTCGCTGGAAAGGCAGAATTGCACAACTGATTTTTTATAGTTCGGAATCCAAGCAAGGCCTGCCAAAGGTGAACTCCAGTAACCACTTTCCAGTTAGCAGAACGATGCAGAATCACTATGCATTAACGTCCTAACGGAAAAAAAATGGCCGTATTGTTTTTCCGGGGTCGTAATGCCCCGACGCCCTCGTGACACGCTGTTAGCGGAATCACAATAGACTCGCGATATTTTGTTGTTTTCTGCGCGGCTCGTGCGCAGCCACCAGAACGACCGGCACACGTCACTCGAGCCGACATCCCGCCAGAGGCGAGAAGCCGCGCAAAACGCCGGGCAGCCCGCGCCGCTGGCGAGCGCACGGACGCCTCCTCCATCCTCCGGCGGACCACTTCCGCGAACCGTTCGATCGGACCCGTACCGCTCCGTTAACTCCCGCGCGGGGCGTGTCATACACACCAGCTAGAAGACGAGGCCCGCGTATGACGTCATCCTTAGTGGATCCCAGGCCCCGCCACGAGCGGTAAACACGCTGAAGCTGGACCAGAGTCGGCGCAAAGCGTCCGTCTTGGCGTCGACGCCTGCTATGCGGAGAGCAAGTCGTCCGCTTCTTGCGCAGGAGTTCCGGTGACGTCAGAACGACGCCGAGCTCTGATTGGCCGACTGGCAAAAAATAGTGGGTACATCTCAATACTAGATGCTTTGAGGTCTAGCCACTATTATTTTATTTATTTATTTATTTGTTGATACTACATCTCCGACTGGAGATTTTGTAGGGGTGGGCAACCAACAATCATCACTGACAATACACCCAGAGAAAAATCAACAGAAAAATCAACAGGGTCAGTACTATGCATATTACAACATTCAAAATGTCAACACGTTCAGGTCTACATAGAAAAGGAAATTTAACATCGCAATACATATCAGGTTTGCACAACAGAGTCCACCGAGTACAAGACAGAAAAATTCAAGAAAAATGACGATAAAGCTCGCGTACAGATAAGGCATATTCGGCTTGTATAACAACATCATTAGGCAGAGAATTCCACTCATGTATTGTTCTTGGAAAAAAAGAAAATTAAAACTTGCCTACTCTACAAGTATGTTCAACAAGGGCCATAACGTTCTGCGTCCTATAGAGGGATAGCGTGGAGGAGGGCGGCGGCAAATGTAGCTATTCTTGTCTAGATTAAAGCGGTCATGGGATAAATTAAACAAACATTTTAGCCCGTTAATTTTGCGACGAAGTTCCAAGGGTTGAAGGCCAGCGATCGCATAGAGTTCTGTTGACAGAGTCAGTACGAGAGTACTTATTGTAAATAAAGCGTAAACTTTTTCTTTGCACTTTTTCAATTGAATTAATGTTAGATGTTTTAAATGGGTCCCATACTAAATCAGCGTACTCGAGAACTGATCTAACAAATGTTTTATACGCTGCTAATTTAACGGTGGATGATGCAGATTTCAGGTTCCTTCTTAAGTACCAAAGTTTATTTGATGCAAGGCGTGTGAGATGTCATCGTAGATGTTGGATAATGATTCCAGGTATTTATTCCGTCAGACGTGCGGATTTTGTTTCGGGGGGGGGGGGGCGGCCCATAAGTGATGAGGGGGGGGGCTCCGCAAGGAGATTTCGGGGGGGGGGCCCCCATGGGCCTCCCTGATACGTGCACCGTAATTGGTAAAACGTGGTGATCGCGCACATTGTAGGTAAAAAGCGGAAGACTTTTTGTTCCGCGTTATATGCATATATACACATTTATTGAAGTTTAAGGACATTTGCCACTCCTCGCACCACTTATTCACTTTGTGTAGACCAGCAGTGAGTTCTTGATCCGCGATCGATCTTACTTCGGTGTACATGATTATATCGTCAGCAAAAAGGCGTATAGTCATAGGTATATTATGCGCAATGTCGTTGACAAAAATTGAAAAAAAAGTAAAGGACCGAGCATCGATCCTTGTGGAAGTCCCGAGTATACATCGGACTGGAATAACTTGCAGCCCTTTACTTCAACATATTGACGTCTGTTGCTGAGGTATTCTCGAATCCATTTTTGAGTTCCATTTAGTAAAACTGAAGATAGTTTGGCTAGAAGCTTACGGTGAGGAACTTTGTCGAACGCTTTTGCGAAGTCTAAAAATATAACGTCTATCAGATGTATATTATTAAGTGATCGCGAAAAGTCATGAATGGCTCTGAACAAGTTGCGTTGTTGTTGATAATCCCCGCCGGAAACCGTGCTGATGCTGAATCGAGTTAAAAAAAGATGTAGTCTCAAGGAACTCCGAAATCTGTTTAAAGATAATATGCTCAAAGATTTTGGAGCAGGAGCTTAACAATGAAATGGGGTGGAAGTTCGTGGCAGATCTGTCCGATCCCGACTTATGGATAGGAACAACGCTGCCACATTTCCAACACGAGGGAACACTTGAATTAGAAAAAAGGTTTGTTAAACGGTAAAAGAATGGGAGCACCAATCAGCATACCTACTCACAAAAGCGTTTGGAATGTTGTCCGCACCAGGGGATTTCTTCACACTCAAATTAGGTTAAGCTTCAAAAATTTCCTCACGAGATAAGATATCATTTACAATGATATTGTGATGATACTTGTGATGATATCCGGAGTAGTAGCATTATCAACCGAGAACACGGACTTAAAATAGCGATAGCGTGGCCGTCGTTAACAACGATATCAGAAAAAAAAACACAAAAAAACACACGAGAGATTGAATGGACTTCTTAATTGGAGTAATGAATCTCCAAATTTTGGACGGATCAGCTTAAAAAAAAAAGGTGTAGCGTTAGGTTTTGGAACGTTTCTTTCGCGTTTCTTATCATTTGAGAAAGTTGATCCCGCAACTCTGACAAACTAGACCCGTTCCTTTTTTTGAGCCGCCTAATTTTTCTCTGAAGGCGCAGTATGTCGCGGTTAATCCAAAGGTTGCGCTGCCTTACTTTGTTTTTTTTTGCTATGAGCGGAACAAATTTCTTCAGACACTCCTTTACTTTGCCAGAAAATAATTCCCAGAGTTGATCTATATTCATATAAGGGTCCTGGCATAGAGTCGAAAATAAATCTAGATAGAGTTCAAGATCGTCGATAATGTACACGCCATCCGCTTTTGAAAAATTAGCAACGTAACTTTTGTTTCGGGGAGGTGGTGTGGAATGGGAATAGCTTGCGAACTCGTAAACTACGAGCCGATGATCCGAGATACCTTCTTCAACATGACAATCAAATGCTTGATTGGCAAGAAAATTAGAAAGAAATACAAGATCTATTAAGGAGCTAGAATCCCATTGTGTCCTAGTGTAGTTCTGTACAATTTGAGCAAGCGTTTGCATTGAATGCCATATCAATTAAAAGCTCCGAGTTGGGACAAGCGTTGCCCGACGCACAGAGTGATTCCCATTCAATGAACGGCAGATTAAAATCGCCAGTCAAGAAAAAGCGTTTGAATTTTTTAGCAAGTTCAAAACCATAATCACTAAGATACTCTAGGACGGATGTAGGGGCATTAGGTGAGTGGTAGACCACGCCAATAATCAGTGGAGGGTTAAAGGAGGTAATCTTAAGAAAAACAGATTCGACCGCGGGTGATTTGTTAAGCTCT
>JAZHYW010032044.1:0-43023 GCA_037355805.1 Ixodes ricinus | reverse complement strand
GAAGAGAGGAGGAAACTAGGTATCTTGACGTCACGCGCCTCGTCGGCCTTGTTTAATCTCGACCTCTTTTTCTCAAAATACGGCCGTCCATTCGAGATATCGCCTTACGAGTAGTGTTGTGGGGATTGTAGCGTCCCGCCTACATCTCCTGCATTGTTTTTCTGAAATCCAAATTTCGGTTCACCATCCTTCAGGTGCTTCCCGCACAGGCAATCGTGGTCCGACGGCGTCTGGTTTTCCTTTTTCATGGCCCTATCCATGTTCTCGGACGAACCGAGGAGGCAGAAAACACATGAAAACTGACCTTCAAACCTTTCCCGACTCTTTTGGCACAGACCTAGCCGTGGTGTTTTGACGTGAAGGCAGGTTTTTGTTTGGTTTCTTCAAAAACAACGCAGGAATGCACGTCTCAGCATGGTGACTTCCGCCCACAGTCGCAGACCGGAAGTGCGCCTGACGCGCCACTACCGCGCCGTGGCGTAACAGAGCTGAATGCGTGCCGAGGAATGATCTTACCATGAGTCCCAGAAAGAGGATCGTGACGAGCAGCATCATGAGTCCGAAGTAAGCGGACGGTAGGCAGACAACTACGGCAAGGATCAGCATGGCCACCAGACAGTTCATAGTCATTACAGCGTAAAATGGAACGTCCCTGTCTATCAGGTCGATGTCGCGGCTGAACCTGGGGTAAAAACAAATCGAATGAACTGCAGAAAGGCCAAACTGGAAGTTTATGCACAATTTATAGTAGGGATCTGCGTCGACTCGGACAAGCCCAAAACGGCGAACTCGACTCGACCGGCGACTTTCGGGTCGGGCCACAATAGGTATATGAACGCATCGCTCGGAATTAGGGCTCGGTCGCACTCATTTTGGAGGTGCGTTGGGCTCAGGTCGGGCTGGGATCGAGGTGCCGGGACCCAACAACCCAATCTTGCAAACTCTAAGAAAGGCCTTTAGGAACTGCGGTAATCAACTATAACGTCTTTGAACATCATGCAAAATTAACGAAAGCGAGTGCAAATTACGGCACGGAAAATGCCAAAAAAATTAATTATGGTGGCATGTAAACGCCATCATAAATAATACTATATATAAAAAGTTTTTTCCTGCGATGTTTTCTCTCACTGATATTTCGGGCAGCTACGATGAATGTATCGTCTCATGGCTCGGTTTCCGCAGCCGAGGGGTCGACGACCGCTCAGTATTACTATTTGTTTGTAGCGAGCCTGTTTTCCTTTTCTTGTTTATGATATATCGTATTCTAGATTTTATTCGCTGGAATCATCAAATGATGGTAACTAAAATTTTCTGCAAGTTTTCTATTTACAATTTTTTTCTTCCCTAAAAATTTGCTTACACGTAAAATAAATTACTCTGTGGTTGCATCCCCTAGTTTCATTCACTGGAAGTAAAATTTCGGAATTCGGCTAATCTTTGGTTTTGATGTCCACAAGATCAATATAGGCACGGTTTCTGCGCGCAAATAACATAGGTAGCTTTGTTGACATTTTTGTTAAAAGTCTAAGCAGAAGTAAACTTGGTTTGCTGTGAATCGTGCCATGTAAACAAAAATGTAGCTTACGTAAAAAAAGAAAAGAATTGGTGGCGGAGTGTGAGAACGTTTCCCCTGTCTGGGCTTAGCAGGGTTGGCAGTATCGCGATACAAATGTATCGCGATAGTATTTCAAGAAATACATTTCGTATCTGTATTTCTGTATCGCGATACTTTTTTTCACCAGCATTTGTATTCCTGTATCGAAATACTTTTGGAACGTTTCTTTGTATCACGATACAATCGAGACGAAATGTACTTCGTTCCATTTCTCAAAAATACTCCCCCCCCAAAAAAAAAAAACAACAACAAGTTTGAACGATTTTTTTTTTTTTTTACTTCTTGAGGGCTCAGGATCAAGAAGATGCTGGCGAATTGTTACTATGCTGACCAAGGTTCCTTCCGATTCTCCAAACTTTTCTATGCGTCCTCTCCTCTCTTCTGAGAAGTGTTGCGTAGTCGGGGACTCGAACCGGGTGGCGTGCCAGAGTGGAGTCAGAGCATCTTCCACCGCAGGTCCTTGGCTAGGATTTCTTGAGCCATTTGGCATCAAACTCCCACTGCTAACCGTCTCTCTTGCCTTAGCGTATACAGTACACCCAGCCGGCAAAGCTGAGTCACAGTCCGTTGCAGCACAAGCCTGGTGGTGGTTGACTTGGAATCGTAGGATGACTTACGCAGTAAAGTTCAACACATATTCGAATACGTCTGCGGCTGCGCCCGTAATATTGCACGGCTCAAGGGTACGTCATCAGGTGACGTGAACATGACCCGCTGCTCTGGTGACCCGAAAAGGCGAGACGTGGCCTCGCTGTGCTGATCCAGACTTCGTACGACCTGCGACTCGTCTCGATCGGCGCACTGTTTCTCGGAGAGCTCGCACCTGTGCCGGCAATATCAGGTTGCAATCCACGAGGTCTCTGTTTGAATGATGCTATGCGAAATTCGAGGACTGCTACCCATGCGTCGGTGGTGGAGGGTCGGCAGGAAGGACCTTCAGAACAGGGATGCCACCGTATCGTTTTTCAACCGTAACAGAAGATAGCGATGTGTTCCAGAATGCTTCAGGTGGTCCACTATTCTCAAAAATTCCAAATGACACTGCCTGCACGATCTTCAACGAGGTAACCTACAACGAAAGTACGTATTGTCCTTTCATACAGCAGCGTGGTAAAGTTTCTGCGTTCAAGGCCACACCTACATATAAAGAATACCAGTTCATTGCACCGTCTTTTCGCATCCCTCCTCAGACAGGCAGGATGTCGGGAAGGGACCGCGGTCAGTCCTTGAAGCAACATTTTTTGAGCACCTTGAAGACACCTTGTCGTCCGAAACCTCTACCTTCAAGCCAAAATGCCAAGCCTACGGGGAAAGTAATTTCGGGATCAAAAACTCTCACTTAAAGCTTCATCTCAGCTGGCGTCTCAAACAAATTGGAAAAATATATTGCAGTATCAGTATTTCTGTATTTGTATATCTGCCCTCCCTAAAATGTATTCCTGTATTTGTATTTCCAAAGACTTTTTGCCACTTTTAAAAATGTATTTCCGATACGTATCGCGATACATTTTTACAGATATATTTTAGTATCAGTATTTTAGCTATTATTATGTATCCCATATATTTCCAACATATTTTGAGTATTTCTGCCCAACCCTGGGGCTTAGGCAGTGATACTAAGACGGAAAGTGTTGTTTATTGCTCCGAAGTCGAACATCAGCCAAGGACTGAATCACCTGACCGCTCTCCCCCGTGTAATTGTCTACCACCTTTTAGACCACAATCAATTTGCTGCCGACTTGCTTGCTTTCTTACATTTTCCTTACTTTCTTTTTAATCGGCGTCAGATTCACAACGAGAGGGTACCGGGTTGCAAACCCCAACAAGCGCTTCCTTGCTTTTTCCCTCGTGAATTTTCATCGGCCAGTCACTTCCGTACCCCAAGAATGACGTACTGTCGCAACTGGTTATAACGAAGTCGGTTATAACGAAATAGTGGATATAGCGAAGTATTTTCCAATTCCCGTTGACTTCGTCATTATTGGTCTCGACAGTACTTCTGTTTCAAAAAATGCCTAAAACCACCCAGCCAAAAAAAAAAAAAAAAAGATTCTGTGTTAAGAAAGTGGGTTCGGTCCGGGTTCGGGCAACACCACCTAGAATAATCAAAGCCTGCGCACTAGGATTATGACGTATCAGATTGATGATCGAGCGAAGACACCGATTGGATACGAGTGCTGCGTCAGTGTTCGGCTGACACTCGTGTCCAATCAGCGCGTCGAATGATGCCTGGCATCGGGCTCGGGTCCGATTGCTGAGCTGGCGTCATCCGACTGTGTTGACGTACCATGGAGGACGAGGTGGGGCATTCGGAGGACTTCATTGTTCTAGATGGTGTCGGTTCGGGTCGGGCTCATGTCAGGAACAGCAGCCGGGCTCGGGCTGGCGTACTTATCAGCCGAGCCGGCTCGGGCTGTCGTTCGCGAACCATAGTACCAGACTTGGGACGGGTTAGGGTCAGGACTTCATCGGGTCGGGTCGGGTCGGGTCGGGTAGGGCCTTACAATTCCGGCCCTATGTGATCGCTAATGTGGAGCAGCGGAGACCGCAGAAGTCGACGCCGCTCCCACACCATATTGACGAAATTATATGACGAGTCTTGTTTGGCCGCGGGCACACAGCTTTGAATTGAGTATTCGCAGCTCCAACGACCAATAGACGGCCGGGCGGTAGTTCCAAGATGGCGGAAGAGACGGGGGTAGATTTTCCATGCGCCTGCTCGCTGCATGATGGCGGTCAGTGTGCTAAAAGTAACTTATTTGACTTCAAAAATGATAGATGGGTACGGCAGAGGCTCACAGCTCATTGCACACCGTCGCGGTTTTAGTGCATTGCAAAACGTGATCATTCTGCGCCGTGGTTACTAATAGGCCGTTTTAGGGTGGCGTAACCGCAGGTTGCCGTGAGGTGAGGCATGGCGACAAAAAGTTTGCGCTGCTCCTTTGAAGCACGATTTTCAGCCCGCGCAATAGCGTACCCGTGCATATATGGTAGCCGGTGGTAACGCTGTGCAAGATCTGCACAATAACGCCATCGGCGTGTTTAGGGTTTTTACGTATTTATTGCTGTCAGAATAGATATTGAAATATGCAGTATTCTACACCCGTGTACCGTTATTCGCATCGATGCAACCTGCATCATTAAAAGTGCATACAAAACAGTAATACGGCCATCTTTAGAACACGCTTCTGTTATATGAGATCCTTTTAGAAGTTACGAAATAAGTAGGGGTGTGCGAATATTGAAATTTTCGAATACGAATCGAATACGAATAAGACAAAAACGGGCTTCGAATATCGAATCGAATATCGAATATGTGTCTAGTAATAAAAAATTGCAAAACAAGACGTAACAGTAGGTTTTATTGCCTTTTTAAAATAAATCAATGCAACTGCATTTTACTTTGTTGCAGTTGGCTAAAGATACTTCTAGTAATGCACTCATTACAAATTATCGTGTAGGAAAATTAAGTGCTCGACGTGTTCAGAAAGTAAGCGCTCCCTACGCGCCGTCACAACATTTCTGCCAGTAGAAAGACCCTTTCACTCGGGAAACCTGCAAAATTTCACTAAAGTTCGAAGAAGTTCGACATATGGACAGTGTTGCCCGGCTGCTACACGAATATTTCGAATTTTGGGAAACAAATAAATTTTAAAGTACTTTATGTTATATTTTATAAAATGGTAACCAATGTTTACACGATATAAAAGAGAAACTATGCGCTTTTAACGCTTTCGTTAGTTAATAATGGGAACCAATGATGCCAATAAACCCAACAAATATTGCACTTTTCCTACGCCAAGTAAAGTCAACTAGTTTTTTTGTTTTTTTCGCGCATGCGCACAAAAGTTGGATTTCAGTCGAACCTTTGTCAAACATCACGTTGAAGGTTCGAAAAAGTCGAACTTGGTCGAACTCGAACCTGGGCGAGCGGCAGGAGTTGTTGTCATTGGCGATGAAATGTTCTGCTCGCACATAGCCTTTTTTTAAACATTTATATTAGATTACACTCTCGAGATTTATTTTATATTTCTATTTCACTCTCGAGGTTTATTTTATTGTATCAATTTATAGAACGCGCAATTACATCACATATCGTTATAAAAGTGTCACACAGCAAAGGGCTTGGTGAAAAATAAACCGAAACTGATCCTGTTTGCTGCCATCGGACAGATAGAAACGGAGCCGACCGATAACGCACGCAGTGCGTTATCGGTCTGCTCTGTGAATCGCCTTTCTCAGTGAATAGACATATTCATAGGGGAATGCGTGGCAGGCAGGTTATTCGTTACTTGCTCGAATATTCGCAGTTTGTGCGAATATTCGCCGTTTTCCCCGAATATTCGGCTTTGACCGAATATTCGGGAACTTCCGAATATGCAATTTTCGAATCGAATACGTTTCGAATAAAGAAAATATTCGATTCGTATTCGAAATTTCGAATATTCGCACACCCCTAGAAATAAGCAAACTAGAAAGGGTGCCAAAAATGTCTGCTAGGTTTGTACTGTTGACGTATCGAAGAACCGAATAAGTAAATGAAATGCCCAAACAGCTAAGTCTTCCACTCCTTTCTGATCGCCGGAAAATAGCTCGTTTAAAATTCTTATTCCTGTTGAGAAATGAAATGGTTAACCTTAATACAGGTAACTATCTAACACCCCGTGCATCTAGGCCTCTAAGAAGTGCTCATTCATGTCAAATTAATTTAGAGAGTACAAATATTGATACGTATAAGTATTCTTTCTTTCCAAGAACTATATCAGAGTGGAACAACCTCCCCGAAGAAATAGTGTTAAGTGATAACCTTAGTTTCTTTCGAAATATGCATATCTAAATTGTACAACCAGTATTAACGAACCTTTCGCTCGGACAGCGCATAATTTTCGATTACTTGTATGTTTTTGATACTTGAATGGATTGGGACTTCCGTGACTCCATTTATTACCTGCTCAAGTGTATTCTTGTCTTTCGTGAGTTGTAGTCTTCAAAAATGGGCCTTCATATGTATTACCTAGTGTCTTTTTTGTGTGACTGTTACACTCTTGTAACAGCCCCAACGAGCTAACAATATAACTAAATAAAAATAAATAAAAAACCTGTTTTAAGCACACCTCACGATCCACCCACAGAGAGCATTTCTTTATTTGCCCTCGCAATTAACTGAAAGCAGGTACGCGTACTCTGTCTTCTAGCAGTGCTTGGAGCAAATTGTCGTGCTCTGTATTATGAACGTTCAGCGCATAAATTTCGAATTCACTCCTAATGCTCATCGCCTCGGTACACCGTTGCGCGAGCAGTTCTCTACTGCTTTCTAGAAAATACTTTTCGCACACCGTACGCAAAAGTTTTCTACTATACTTGATGGAGCTTTTGCCTTCCCGTTGAACATAGATTGTGCTGGCGACCGGGGGCCCGAAATCCGCAGTGTATGCGACCTGCGAAAAGTCCCGTGAAATTAGATATCCCGGTCCTTCGTGTAATGCTGTTGCGAAACGGACCACACAAATTCCTATAATAACGCACTGGCTTTTTCCATGGATATTTGTCGGAAACCCACGCTTGTACCGGTCAGTAGGTAGGCCAACAGTATAAATTTAAATAAATAAACATTCCGAGGACACCTAAGCACTTCTTATGAGTTGTGAATGCGAAAGCATGAATGTCGTTCTTCCGCTCCCTTAGTTCGTCTGCGGCGTACTGGCGTGGACGGCCACGTTTCGCTACTGCCGAGGTAGCGGCCGACGGCCGAGCGCGCGCTCTCGTGAAGTGGCCGCGCCGCGCTGAGCTCGGCCGTGCAGCCTCTCCGGAGTTTGCCCGTGCGGGCTCTGCGGCCAGGCGCTCACCTCTTACCGGCGGCCGGGCCGCTGCGTGCGCTGCGCCGCCATGGAGAGGGCTTCTCTGGTGGCGTTCCTTGGAACTACGCCGCGCGAGAGCCAATGGGAGCCTCGTTCCTTGAAACTATGACGCGCGCCAGCCAATGGGAGCCTATCCATCAGATTTCTGCTACAGACGACAGGCTTCGCTCCATTGGGACAGGGGAAGGTGCCGTTTGGCGCGGCTTCAAAAGCTGATGACGTCGGTTCGCTCCATGGGACAGTAAATGCGTTCGCATTAAAAATTATAATAAAAAAAAAACTGTATGATGCACGAACATGCCGACGAGAACAACAGCACCGAGGCCGACACTCCCTGTCATCACCGTCTAAGAAAGAAAAAATTGCAAATGATTACACAAAGTGTGCTGCAATTGACAGCGGCAGCTGTTGCTAAGTCGAAAGATGTCCTTTAGGAGAACTGCTTTTAGTCGATGACATGGGCTTGGTCTTGCCGGCTTCGGCGTACGCGCCAAAAAGGCGTTCTGCGCCCTTAGCCCTTCTAGTGCTGCTGCGACCCTCCGTCTACTCTGCCCAGCGCGACGAGCTTGCTATTCCTGGTCCTCGGACGGAAAGCACATCTTGCGTAATCCGGCCTTTCCCTTTTTTTTTTTTTGAAAAGGGGGAAAAAAAGGGGGGGGGAGCGGATGTACTGAGCGATCACTGCCCGGGTTCGGGCCTTTTACCGTTGTTGTTGTTGGATACGTTTTATTCATATTTAGAAGGGGTACGACGCGACCGGTTTCATGCCTTGGTCGTGAAGGGGAAGGGTATGAGGATGCAGGAATGGGAGAGGGGGTGCGAGGGGGAGAGGGAGAGGTCTGGCCGACCTTCTGTAGGCCTTTTACCGCGGCTTTTGACAGATCCTGTGTTAGCTTTCGTAATGCATGCAAGTATCTACGTTGATCGATAGGTAAATACTAGTCAAACTACTCACCTATTGACGAGCCTTCCCACCGGAGTAGTGTCAAATAAAGAAATTGAAGAATGGACAACGCTTTCAAGGAGTGAACTGTGGAATGAAAAAGCCGCTCGCAGGGAGCCGAGCACGAAGAAAAGCCACGCAATGTAATTCATGCCGCTCGTGGTCGTCAGAAGTCCTCCGCAGCTCCAGCATGTAGCCCAGCCTCCTAGATGGGTCCGGGTTCTGAGACCAGGCGGTCAGCCACAGGCTCGAGCCATACTGCGTCATGAACAGAGTACATTGATGTCAGTAATTTATTTGCTCGATGGGTGGAATCACGAAAAAGAATAGTTACATATTGCGGTTCGAAAGTGTTTTGTCAGAGTCTCTACAGAAAACTTTCAAACCGCAATCTATCTAATTTTCGTTTTCGTGATAGGCGTAGCTGTCCTCAAACACACTTTGTAGTAGGACGTAGCCAGGGAGGCGGGAGTGGGGTCCCATAAGGCAGGCCCCCCCCCCCCCCCCCGAAGTCCTCTATTTTTCTGGGGCCTCCTCTCCCCCTCCTCCTCATACAGAATTTGTCATGGGCACCGAAATATAGCCCACTCCTAGTAATAGTAGGGATGGGATCCAATGATAGCCTCGGCGTAAATGCGGCTAGTTCACTATGGCGGGATATAAGCGAACGTTGCTGGCTGAGAAGTACAGTCATTTTTGCTTCGTTGCCCCTCGCCACCATAACAAGCTTGGAAGGGACACGACCTAAAAAATAGCAATTTCTTAAAACGTTTCTTGATTGTACACCGAAAGTTAGCCCACTCCATACTTTGAGCCGATTTGCTCTTAATATTAGGTGGGCTATCTCGCTGGAGTTTACGGTATTCACTTTTGGTCAGCTGTTTCATTTTAGGTCAGTGCGGTTTTTATTTTAACCGTGAGACTTAAAAACACAAAAAGAAAATTAACATCAGCTGTTGTAGATATTCAGTTTGGCAAGCACGAAGTAGGACTGTCACAAAAGTCTAATGCTTACAACATAACAAGAGTAATATCAATGTTAAAGAATTACTCACACTATTAAATGATCAAAATCACTTTTAGCACTGAGTTCAGGGAGAGTCAAAATGACTGCAGCACATCAATATTTTTTTCATGAACAGCTATCACAGAGTTTAAGCAATGCAGCAGTATGAATTTGGTTATTTGTGCGGACCAACTAGTGGCGTGCCAAAAATATGAAATATATGCAAGGGGTGGAGTGTTACGTAATGACAAATGCTGTGCACGTATGCATGTCGCGCGCACTGATAAAGACTGGAAAAGCGCTACATTTTACACATTTGAGCGCATCGGAAGCTAAAGCTTGGACGCGCGCTGCTCAGGCTGTAATGTTTGTATTTTCATAGTACTTTATTACATTCAGGCCGGGTGTAAGCTGTGCCTCCTGACTGCTTACCATAGCTTTAAACTTTCATGTACCGGCCCGTGTCGTTAGAAACTCAAATGTATTTTATACATCTATTCAAACGAGTCTATCCCCTTGACTCGAATGCAAATTTGTTTAAATGAATTTCCGACTCATGTAGACATATTTTTAAATTTTGCTGCGTTCAAACGACTACTCGATATGCATATCTTATTGTTTCTGATTTTCGAAATGTTTTAATTTCGAGAGCATATGTCGTTTGAGATTGTGTAGTGTTTACTGTGTTTTTTGTGCGTTTTTTCATTTTTTTCCTATATAACTTTTTAAGTGCCACCACACTTTAATCAATAGGTTGTTCTGGGGCATGATACAAATAAATTATTATTATTATTATTATTATTATTATTATTATTATTATATAGAATAAGTGGAAGTATTATAAATATATTGGTCGCTGAAAAAAAAATCCACGTGCTGACGGCTGACAATCTTCTCGTTTCAGCTACAGTGTTCTAGAGAGTTGTAGTGGCAAGAGCCGTGCCCGCTTACAATGAACCGCGTGAAGACGGTCGATGTAGATGTCCGCGAAGGGGAGAACGTGGCGTTGGAGTTCCGGGCCTAAGGGAGAATAGGTGGCACATATGCGATGAGCGAAGAAGGCGAGGCTGAGGGTGTACGCTTCACCCGAGTGTAGCACCGTAGCACTTTTCTATGTGGCGTATTGGTGTGGAGTCTTCACCATTCCGTTGCCGTCTCGGTCATGAATGCAAGGAAAAAGACGGACACACACTGCTTTGCACCGGGATGCAAGTCGGGCTACCCAAACAACAAGGGCAGCCGGAGCACCAGCGATCGTAAGCCGTCGCTGTTCCGCTCGCCGAAGGAGGAGTCGCGCAGGGAACGAAATCTTAAACTATGCTTAAACCAGAAGATAAACGCCTCGCCGAGACATCAGCGGTGCGCGAGAGACATTTTGAACCGCGCCTATTCTTCGGGACTATGTTCTTCTTTTCTTTTTTCTTTTCTTTATTGTGTATTGCGGTGTTGGTGGTGTGCATGTATGTGAATTACTGCATTGTATTACCCACTCCTGTAAAAGCCCTGTCTAGGGCTGACAGTATCAATAAATAAATAAATAAATAAGTAAATAATCGGATGCTGGCGACAGAGACAATTCTTTCAGCTAAATGTCGCAAGGTGAGTCGATGAAACGATCGCGGGAACCTTTCAAGGAAACGAACTGTTGATGGAACGGCGTTCGACGAACTGATGGCCACTGCTCGGCAGGCCCGTTCCAAGCACCGAACTCGCTCTCGTAGCTTTTGCTGTGGTCAAATGCCCACAATTTGCCCGTGAAACGTCAAAATCTCATCACCACCGTGAAGTCACTACATTTGGTTTAGCCGATGATCGCACAAAATGAACGAACTGCATGACCGTGCAATCTTCGCGCAGCTGCTTGATTTGGTTCATCGGCCTGTAGTGTTAGCTGTGCCCTCATCTAAGGTAAAATCGAAGTCAAAATTCCAAACCAACGAAGAGCATCCGGCAGGCCCCAGCAAAGAAAGAGCGTGTTAAGCTCTTGACGAACTGGAGGTCTTTTGTCATGCAACCGAAATCTCGATGGCTGGGCGCCCTCTCAATAATATGCCTCCGCCAGATTTCAGGAACCTCGGACGGGATTAAATTCCGCCAGATGGAAACCCGTAGGCCAGGGCTTTGCCTCAGAGCCACTGATAATTTGTTTACATACTATTTCCGGTTAGAAATCACTGAGACGGCTATGAACAAAATTATAGTCGCACCATTTCGACAATTGTGATTGCGAAAATAATGGCTGCAACTGATTAAAAACAACAACAACAACAATCAAATTTGCAAAAATTGAAAAACAATTGGGGTGTGGGTATGTTTATGCAGCCTGAACTTGGACTGCCTCAACGGGCGACTTGTCTCTCAGTTGTAGATGAGAGATTTTGCCAGTGCAGTACAACCGCTAGCCTGGAGTCTTCAACGTGTATCACGCAGTGGTGATACACGACCGCACGCCGGTACGATGCTCATCCAGATCAAAACGGGCAGGGATGGGGATTGAATCCAAGATCTCTGGGTTCTGTGCAAAATTAGAGGAATCGCAACTGCCGAAATCCCTTTCATGGTGTCAATTTCATTTGGGCATACCGATGCACAGTGGAACGCGCTCACAAGCACCTGTGGTCCACTCGCAGCCTCGCGCTTGTTGTTTTTACATCTGTGGCTCGCTGACTGCGGGAATCCAGGCATCTGACACCCACACATTTGATGCCATTTATGTCGCTCACGTGGCGTTCAAAACGGGACATGACGATCAATTGGGGGTTGTGTGGATATTTATACAGCGTGTAGTTGGTTAGCCATATCAAAGTTGCGACGAGTCACTTGCTGCAGATGAGCGATTTATCCAGTGCAGTACAACCGCTAGCCTGGGGTCTTTAACGTGCATCACGCAGTAGTGATACACGACCGCACGCCGGTACGATGCGGCACGTGACGACAATGCTAATCAAGGTATTCTTGAACACGTACCGCCATCTGTATATGATATTAAAAAACTGCAACTTGCCGTAACTGAATGGGACAAGTTTGTGATTGAATACTGAACTTCATGTGTAATCTATCGATAGGCAGTTTCTGGAAAACGTAATGTCGAAAGATGCTTCGTAATTTAATGTCTCGTTATTTTCTTTAGTTCGGGTGATTCCCTTTTTATAGCACGAGGAAATAACACTATTGTAAACTTTATTTTTATTTAAAAATCTGCATTGTCCTTATAGGTTATCGCTTTAATTTTTAATTCACTACATCGAACAGACCGTTCACGTAAATCATCGTAAACATTGCGACATTATATAGGCCAAGGAAAAAAAAGTTCAATATTAAAAACTGTGGTCTCTTTAAAGTTAAATAATAAACTAACAACTAAGAATACACTTAATATTGATACATTAAAGCATAGTTAAAACACAGTTATTTAATGTAAATTTAAATTTAGGACTGTAGAATACATGAAAAGAAAGTTATTGACCCTCAAGAATGAAGCAAAGAGCATGCACGGTGGGGTTGCACCTAAATGCGGTAGCATTATTAAGTTACTACTCAAGATTTTCAGCTATCTTGGTATTTCCTGACCTCCTGTGCTTACAATGTGCTTGCACCCCAATGCGCTGCGCGTATGCGAAGCGCCAGTACGCACTCCTTCACATTAGCACCCTCTTCGAAGGACCTGACGATCTTGACGTCGTCGTACAGGTCGTCCTACACGCCGCCTTCTACGTCGTGCCTAGGACGTCGTCCTTGAGGTCTTTCTAGAGGTTGTCCTACATGTCGACTTCGACGTCGTGCCTAGGACGTCGTCCTTGAGGTCTTCCCAGAAGTAATCCTTGAGATCACCCTAGAGGTCGTCTTAGAGGCTGTCCTAGTCGTCGTCTTCGACGTCTTCCGAAAGGTCGTACTTGAGGTCACCCTGGAGGTTGTTCAAAATGTCGCATTGACGTCGTCCTGGAGGTCGCCTTAGAGGTCGGCCTCTAAGCATCTGACGTCAGATGCTTTGACGATGCTTAGGGGATGTCAGGTTACGTGGCCTAACGTCACGTGACTTACGAACCAATTCATTTTCCCCGCTAAATTTAGCCGAAAAATTGACGTCACGACCTATGCACCAATTCAGTTTCCCCGCTAAATTTGACGGTGTACAACGATAAATACTATCTCATTCATAGATTATCACTCTGTGCTTTTTACAAATTTGTCTCAACCATCAATTTGTTGCCCTGTATTTTGTTTTCTACATTGGTACTGTTATCAACGATCCTTGCCGATTCAGCGTCTTTAAAATATTTGATGGCACTATGCTCTATTTCACCTTATGATATACCGCAGGAAAAGCTACAAGCGCGAGTTCTATGCGCTGAGGCAGACCTCGGCGGCACATGCTTTCGTGCATTAAGAGCAGAGTCTGCCAACGCTATGAGCTCGCGCTTCTAGCCTTCGCTGCGGTGTAAGGAGTATTCACTGGGCGCCATCTTGTGGGTGCTGTCTCGAGCGCATGCTCAGAACGAGCCCCCATTATTAGTCTGCTAAGACCGGCCATTTTGACGGTGTGGAATGCACGTTGCAAAAGAACTCTGGAAGCTAGCCATCAGCACGCGCTCAGCAGTCGCGCACACAGCTATGGCCGCCAGTGAATACTTCCTGTAGGGCAGCGAATAAAAAATATTGGCTGCAGAAACCACTATTGTTGGTTGGCTATGAACTGCAATGGCATTCGTCATGTTTACCTCATTTTGCCACGAGGCCATGGACGATGTCAAGAACGGCGTCTAGGACGAAGTAGAAGACGACGTCCTAAAGGGCGACGTTAAGGGCGACGTCTAGGACGACCTCAAAACGACGCTAAAGCTAAAGAATGCTATTGCGTTAAAACATGTCGTTACTCTCAACAAACAAGCAAAAAGGGAACCCTCGCGCACAGTCATACATGGCCGGCGAAAATCTGAGGCAAAGCTGTAGCTTTCCGAAAGCGTGCTTTGAAAACGGCTACTGTCTGCCGACCTTCTCTGTTATGATGGAGCCCCTAGCGGGGCCGATGGGAGCGCTGCGATCGCTCGATGGTGACGTAGAGACAAGTATCTCGTGACGGGGAAGGTCCTTTCTTCGCTTTGCCTTGCTTTGGTTGTGCGATTTAGCGCGTAGCAGCAGAAACTGTTCGCTAAGTATATTTTGTTTTTGCCATAATGAGAAACATACGTACGACGAAACCAAAGAACAAATCCGAATACGCCAAGCGAAACGACTGGAAGTTTTGTGTAGGTTACGACGGAATCCTACGGTAGTTTCATGGTTGCCGGCACCGCTCGGATACTTCGCCGTGGAGATCAACGAGCATATTTCTTCGTGCTCTTCACGCGCTTCCCGACTTCAAGCAGCAAGAGAAAATAAATACATACTCGAAACTACAATGCTCAGTGAAAGCCGCTCGGATTCACGGATTCCGGAAACAACAATCCCACCGGCTTCAGTGGCCGTAGCCGTACTAGCAGGCAAGGCATAGCAAGGCGCTCATTCCTCGCTGCCTATGACCGGGTGCTTGGTTAAATGTAAGACGTCAGCGTGACCTTTTTCCTTTTTTGTGGGCCCTTTCCGCATGGATAGCTTTAAAGGGGCGACGCAACAATTTTTGTACTTTCCGCAAATGCCGCTTAAAACGGATCCCTGACGTTAATGACCTATGAAACACGCGTTCGTTTTTCACCCCACGCAATAGAAGTCCCAGAAAAAAACTTAAGAAAAACGAGCAGCGTTCACTCCCTCAACTCGCAGCCAGAACAAGCGGCCACGTGATCTGGAGCGGATTATATGCCGCCAATGTTGCTCATAGCCACGCGCTGGGGTTGGCAAAGCACAGGACACGCGCTGAGTTCCAGGCATTGTTATGGCTCGGCTATTGTCGTCGTTGCAGCGATTGGACACGGGCCACTACCCGAATGCTTCTCGAGCTAGTAATTATCACGAGCCCAAATCAAGTGCCCACGCAATGCTCGGGTCCAATCTATGAACCGCATTCAAATATCGTCATATGGGTGTACTGCGATCCCCACGTTACGTCATCAAATTTTGCAAAGGAGAGATTGAATGAAAATGATCGATTTTGTCCTTGAAATTACACCGCAACAAAGGAGTTTCTTGGCCAGTGGCGCTGCGTGTGAGTATCCTTGAGTCCCAGGTGTGCCAGTAAGCTCGTGTAAAGAGAAAAACATTTCAATTGAGTATCGTTGCACCGCTCCTTTAAAGGGATACTTCAACGAAATTTGAAATATTCCCGTCGTGTTCAGAAATTGGTTGAATATGATCCACAATAATCCGTAAATGACAATCGCACGTTTGTATTTTGATCCTGGTGGCTGTATTTTTCGTTATAAACGGCCCACTCTGGCAAGCGCTCGGAGAAGGCCCAGCTTAGGGCACGTGACATCCAACGCAATCGTGACGTAGGTCGTCTCGAGACGAGCAAAGCTACGGCGAGGCTGACGTCGAGAGGATAGCCTAGTCGTTCCAGCCACCGAAGCGGCTGCTTTTGTACAAATTTTGAGTGACGGGTTAATCTTCTATAATCTTGTAAGGGGACAATAGCGACTTCTGCGACGCACAAAACGGATTCTCGGGAAGAGGGGAGTTCCTCCTTCCCCCTTCTCTCGTCGTGGCCGGAGGCGAGACAACCTCCGTCACTAGCTGTCAAGGTTCCTAGACGAGCATTACAAACGAGGCGTTAGCGACATCCACCAGGTGCTCTTTGCTAATCGTTTAATTCGTTTTGAAATTCCTTTTCGAGACTTTTTTAACAAGATATTGGTATGTTCCATGTGATACTGCTCTTTTGAACACATATAGACCAAAAAATGAGCGCCGAAATTTCGTTGTAGTATCCCTTTAACCTTTACCTAGATCATCCGTTTAAAAGGTTCGTCTCATCTCTTCGCCTTCTCTTGTTTGTCATTTTCGAAGTGCTGTGCGGTGGAGGCGGACGCTCTCGTCGCAGTGAAAAACTCGTCGATTCTATTTGCTGCTTCCTTTGACAGTTCAAACAAACACAGTACAGATTACCTTCGCATCATGCGGTACGTGCACTTTATTTTTCTTGCGTGTCTCTTATTCCGATGTGGCGGAGGTACAAACGTCAAGCCGGATTGAGTTGGAACGTACGTCGGAGAGCTAACCCTAGCAGCACACTTCCCCGGCTTATACTTGAGCCAGTTTGGCGCAACCTTGTGCCAGGCTTGAGCCAAGTTGGCTCTAGCTCGCGCCAGTCTCGCCCAAGCCTGGGCCGAGGAAGTGTGCTACTAGGGAAGCTATAGTTACGCGACACAGGACCAACACTTCCTTTGCTGAACATCACGTCAGAAGCGAGCAGCCCTAAGAGTTACCGCAGAAGGTAATTCCATGGTGATGCCGCGGGTGCGTGATATTTCAACACTCGGTTAGCTTTCATAGGCCACAGCAGCCTCAAAGCCGCGCAAGGAAGCTGCGAAAAGATCGAAGATCGGGACGCCAAGTTCGATGCCTGCTCAACCGTCCTCGCTATTGATTTCTGTTTGCTCTGTTTGTGTCTGTTAGGCTGTAAAAATAGAAATCTAGCCCCAGAAACCTTGACGTCGCAGGATCTACCTGTCTGGTCACTTAACAAGCCTCCGAAGTCATGACGACGACCGACTTGGTCGGGGTAAGTACAGTAACACGAAGCTGGGCCCTGTTCCGCAGGCCTCGAAGCCACTGTTGTCGTACTGCTTGAGATTAATTTTGGCGAGAAGTACAATCAATAAATTAGGTAAAAAGCAACCATAAAGTCTCGTTAAAATTAGCGAATTAAACGTGGACTGTGAACGCTACGCACCGACCTACATGCTACCGACGAAGCGCACAAGTGGTCACGTGAGCTTGGCTACTACGTCACGACGTGGAGCCGTCAGATGGCGCCACTCCATCTTTTCTGTTCCAGTGAGGCTAGATGTGGCCATTGCTTGCTTCTTCCAGCGGTAAAAGCGGTCCCACGAGGCTTCCCTTTCGTCGTCTGCTGCTTCTCCCAGCGGCCCACGTGATTAAAGTATTTTTTTAAGGAATACGTTTTATTCCGCGAATGTAAAATGGGCTCGGAGCCGGCAGCTTTCGCATAGGTAGAACGGCACGTCACGCGCACCATCGGTGTTTCGGCATTGAATTTTGAGGGTGGCTTCCGCCATCTATCGTCGTGGCCAGCCTTCGAGACAGCGGAGGCAGCCGTCTCTGCTGTGTCGGCAAATCCGGTATCCCGGTATGTCGTCGACTTCCCTCTCTCTTGGCGTAGCACGAAACGGCAAGAGCATGGACAGTGCGAAGCGCGTGCGTTCTCTCAAACGTCTAGTGCAAAGGAGCGGAGTAGAATGTTTTCTCATAAAGTATTTGCGTGATTACTCTCTGTCAGGGTGTCGAACCGAAATTTTTATCGGTTCGGTTCCGGTTCGGGTTCACGGATTTCGGTTCAGTTCCGGTTCAGTTCCGGGAGCAAAAAATAACGGTTCGAACCGGTTTGAACCGGTTCGAACCGGTTTGAACCGCAAAATTTAGACTATATTTTCCGCGTTTTTTGTGGCAATAGGCACTATTTCAACAGTGAAACGAGTATCTATATAGCTTTTTATCATTCGTAGAATTATAAAATTGTGTTATTTAATTTCAATAAAACAGTAAAAGAAAAGCTAGATTAACATATATGACTCAACATCCATTTTTTTTTTTTTACCACAGTCGCATATATTTTGCCTGAATCTATAGGTTATCAGTTTGGTAGGTCGCCTAAAATGCCCGTTAACGCTACAACTTTGCGTCGCAGTATTAAAAGTCGAATCTTGCTGTGCTCTTGAACTTAGGAATTAATTACAGTGCATAAAATCATGAAAGTGGAACGTTCTCGCCATACATATATCGCGAAATCTAGTTTACAAAATACGTTTTACATATATATATACTTATATGATGACGACGCAACTGAGCTAAAAGCAATCATATTTGCAAAATGCCAAGGAAGTTTTAGGAGAAATCCTTTCAGTCTACCTTTTATGGAAACACTGAGCGACAATCGCAACGCTTGCTTTCCTGACCAATATTGTTTACACTCAGCACAGTGATGCAGGCGAATTCATGCAGGAAAAAGTGACCCTCGTACTCAGATCGAATCTGGCCTAAAATAGCGCGTATACCGAAGTGAACATTTTCGACATTGCTTGGCGTTTCAGGTTTGTTCTTGTCAAGATGCCGGTCAATCCAATTTGCAAATAAACATCACCCTTGCTAATTTTTTATATTTTTGTTAAATAAAACAAAGTAGTATTGTATGCTCTGCTCGACATTGCAGCTACATTAATTGGTCACTTTCTGACAATCTGCGTGCGCAATCGTCATAGTTCCGCCACGCGCCACTGCGTACTTCGTTTTCGTCCAGCCCACAGACACATAAAATTCTTGTTCATCACATAAAAGGAGCAACATACTTCTAGATGTTTGAGAAGTTGAATATGTGTCAGGAACACATATGTTATTTGAATCAGCTTCAAAATAAAACATTTGTTTAAGGTTCTCCCAAATCAGTTATAGACGTGCCTATCGAGGATAAAAACGCCGGAAAATATTTGCAGAGCATATTTCAGATAATTTGTGGGTGCATTTACTTATTATGTAAATCTTTAGGGTGATCGGCCCTTTATTTATGTTGTCAAATCTTCAGGCAGCAATGGAATATTTTTTATTGTCATCAATAAATTTGACTGTATGCAGTTCACATAACCGCTTGAGACCAACACGGGAGGATGATACCCGAAAATACGCCATCTGTTGAGTCTGCGGAACGCGCTTTCTTGTCCGCTGTTCGGCAGTGTGAAACACCGGGTCGTGGGCTACGCCAAAAAGGACTGTATGCTCACATTATAGATCTGAAGGCAAATACACGAAATGTGCAGAAAGAGAGATAATACATGTTATTCTTCTAAATAATCCCACACAGGACGCCTTACTGCAAAAATAGATGTATAGCGTTGCAGGTTTTAAACGCAAACACGTTCGACGGAACTCCGTCTGGTTGGGTCAAAATTTTGAGAAATTCAGGCCTTCACCAACCAAGTCCTAAACATTTAGGAGCCCGACGTTTCAATAGGTCGGGCACAATAGGTCGACAGCCACTTAACCATCGGCGTATGTCAACGGACTAGGGCACTAAGAACAAAAAAGTCCGAGGACACATAAGCACTTCTTATGAGTTGTGAAAACAAAATCATGAATGCCGTTCTTCTGCTCCCTTAGTTCGTCTGCTGCGTAGTGGCGTGAACGGCCCCGTTTCGTTGGCCGTCGACCGAGCGCGCGCTTTCGTGAAGTGGCCTCTCCGCGCTGAGCTCGGCTGTGCAACCTCTTCGGAGTTTGCCCGAGCGGGCTGTGCGGCCAGGCCCGCACCGCCGCACCGGCGGCCGGGCCGCTGCGTGCGCTGCGCCGCCATGGAGAGGGCTTCTCTGGTGGCGTTTTTGGAACTACGCCGCACGAGAGCCAATGGGAGCCTCGTTCCTTGATGACGCGCGCCAGCCAATGGGAACCTATCCATCAGATTTCTGCTACACGCGACATTGGGACAGGGAAGGCGCCGTTTGGCGCAGTTTCAAAGCTGATGACGTCGGTTCGATCCATGGCACAGTTAATGCTTTCGCATTAAAAGTGAAGGAAGCAAACGACACACCGTAGATGGAAAAAGAAGCTGCAGCTCTCCACGTGCAAATAGTCGCCCCTGATGAAAATACCGAACGGTCCGAACCGGTTTTGAAACGTCGGACTCCTAACTGTTCAGGACTTGGTTGGTTATGGTCCGTATTTCTCTAATAGAGATGCGTGCATTGATGTTCCTAATTACACATAAATATCGCGAAGAACAGACAAGATATTTATAATTTCAATTACATTTGGACATCGGATTGCACGAGCTCGAAACTTCGCAGAATACATTCTCGGGAGGCTAAAGTTATATTCGGTTTTACCTGCACTTGTTTTGGGGCCTCATTTTACAACTCTGTGCTTTATCAGTCATGTGCGCTCTAACATTTTATTAGGCTGCCGCATATCATCGCGAGACTGCTATACATACTGCACAACTTTACAATTTGGACATCCCCTTTTGCTATACTTCGTTTCAGCTTAAAGGGGCACTGCAAAGGGACGAAGAAAACCAAATGCTGCTGCGAAAGGACTGCCTATCAGTGTCATACACGAGCGTTCAGTGACGACATTGGTCTAGAGCGTCAGATAATGACGACATAGAATTCTAGAGGAAGGACTGGCTGAATAGACGCAAGTGACCCCTTCTGATCCCTTCAAGCACGTGACTCTCACTCAAATTTTTACTTGGAACACCCGTAAATTTGTGGGGAGTTCTCATCTTCATAATTGGATAATAATTTCCAACATTTAGGAATAATAATTGGGGGGGGGATATTTAGACAGCGTGTAGTTGGTCAGCCACTTCAAAGATTCGACGAGTCACTCGCTGTAGATGAGAAATTTAGCCAGTGCAGTACAACCGCTAGCCTGGGGTCTTTAACGTGCACCACGCAGTAGTGGTACACGACCGCACGCCGGTACGATGCTCATCCAGATCGAAACGGGCAGGGGTGGAGATTGAACCCAGGATCTCTGGGTTCTGCAGCGCGAGCTTTCGCTCCACGTGCTCCGAGCTGGTGTGCGCTAGCCCACTCGGCCACCGATCCCCCTAACTAGAGCCACTAAATGAGCTGCGCTAAGAGTATCGGCACCAAGGAGGTTAGAAGAACTAGGAGGGAGCGCACGTTGCATAATATTGGCTGCAAGTCCTAGTCATGCTAAGACAGTATGGAACATGATGTTGTGGCCAACGTGACCGTAGAGTCGGTCTCTGGCAATTGGTGCGCGATGACGTATCACGTGTGAGATGGATGCGTCGATTGTAGGACGACTTCCTTGCAGGCTTAGCGTGCGCTCCGTCCGGTAGGTTCTATGCGACCGAAGGCTACACTGTGGTGTATTCTAGTACACCATAGCTAGACGAAAGGCTAGCTACGCGTCACCGTGATGTGGTCACGTTCAGGCCTGATAAGTCGAGGAGAGTAGGGAGGAGAATGAGAAAGAGGCCAGAGGCGTCAGGGGAGCATGGCTTACTGTCCGGATAGTGCTACGCGGCTCGGCCGTCATGCCCTCTAACTAGAGCCACTTAAATCGCTGCCTTAGATACGGCGCACTATTCCCTGACATTTTTGTGTGCGTCGCCATTTTGGTGCTTGTGCAGAGCAGATGCAGCTGCCGATCGTCATGGTTCAAAAGTGCGACTTCTTCAGCATTAGATTCGCTGTTAGGAAGCTCATTTAATATTGTTTTTCCCTATCGCGAACTGTTTAAACATTTGTTGAGGACGGAAAAACGTTTCCTGTGATTTTAGATAAACCTTCAGATAACTGGCAACCATGATTTTAAGCCACAATATGGCCAAGTGTCGTTACTCTGAAGCGTAGCTTATTTAATGGCTCTACACCTAACATTTAGAAAGATCGCGCATGGTTGTTACACGCTCTTGTCGTTTAGGTTCTCTATTGGTTCAGACCAAGTACGTCATCAACACAAGAAAATGTGCTCCAAATTCTGAACTTAATTCGCCTATTATGTTAAAAATACGTCAGACTTTTTCTTTACTTTATGTTTAATGTGTTGCTAGAGTCTCTCGCTAGTTAGAGTGAACGCAATGCAAATTAAAAAAAATGGCCAGAAACTCTTTGCAGGGCCCCTTCAAGTCCAGACGCAGCCGATGCTACAAGCGCGAGCATGTGGTCCTGACCAGTGCTTGCACTGCAGGAGTGCGTGTGCTTGAAAAGACCGCTGAAAGCCAGGAGCTCGCTCTTTTAGCTTCTGTTACGCTCACACTTAAAGCGAAACCGAGTATTGTGTTGAGAACATCACATTTAACCAGAAAACTGAACTGTTTAACATGGTTTGCACGTGACATCATCGCACTCTATGCTAGTGGTCAGAGATTTCTTTTTGCTTAGAAAATCAAATTCCGTGGTGCACAATGCATGCTGCAGAATGTTCGTGCTCAGTGCAACTAATGTATTCAGAAACAAAATTATTCTTGCTTGGTGCAGCGTCGTGAGGAACGGCGCAGGTGTCTGGCACCACGAAAACGCGCTTTCTAGCAGGGGTGATTTTGCAAACGAAGTAGTTTTGCCGGATCACGCTGTCTGGTCTGCGCCCAAGATGCGGAGCAGAGGAACCTTTACAACACAGTATGTTTTTAAAACTCCCCTCCCCCCCTCTCTCCCCTTTTCATTTGACGATGCTCCTCCAGAGAATACTTTTTTTTTATTTCTGAGGGACTCCCTTCTCCGTTTGGGGGTGTTAATTCGAAAATTATATTTGTGTCATTTGTTAACAGTAATACTTCATTTATTTTATTTTGCACCCAAAAACTGTGAAGTTTAATGAAAAAAATGTGAGAATTTGAGCGGCTGACTCTAAGGTCACTAGAATTTTTCTTTTCAGGTATCCCTGCCGTGCAGACTTGTAGTTTTATTTATCGTCAGATTATTAAGCCATATTTAGTTCTTTCAATGCTTCTATTCTCGGAGCGCAACTTTCATGAGACAGTTCAGCAACAACGATATCCATGTTTGGCTGCCTCAATGATGTGTACATGTAAAATGGTTCATGCAACAGTTTTTGCACTTTCAGTAAATACCACTAAGAGCTAATCCCTGACGTTGATAGCTTGAAAAAACACCCATTAGTTTTCCTCTCTGCTCAATGGCAGACGCAGGAGAAATAAAGGAAAAAAAAACAGCTTTCCCCTCCTCAACTCGCTATTAGAACAAGCGGCGATGGGATCTGACGCTAATTGTATACCGCCGGTGTTAGATTTCAGCTATTCTCATCTTTGATTGAACACGAGCCAACACGAATGTTTGGCGATGCTGATTGTCAAGAACCCAAGCACTCGACTCAGGCTCATGAGGATGGAGTACGTCACGATGTCACGTGACTTGCGGTGAGAAGTGGTGATGGCATGTGACGTCACGGTGTCAACAACGCTAATACATTCATAGTCCGTTGCAATTTAAGAAGGTAGGGCGAGGGTAAGGAAGGCCGGGGAGGAAGAAGCAGACGGAACGCTGGAGAAGAAAGGGGAAACCTCCTCCTCTCTCCAGCTTCAGCCTGCTTCCTCCTCCCCGGCCTTCCTTTCCCTCGCCCTACCTTCTTGAGTTGCAACGGATTATAGTGACGAACTCAATTTAAGTCGACTTGACGCGGTGAGTGACGCGACTACGTCACAAGGCCACGTGACGTGACATTATTTGGCAGCATATTCTGACACCATGACGTCACGTGACAACGTGACACATGATTAATCGTAGTGTCAATACAAAAGCGCCACGAAAACCCACAATTTTTCATACATTGCAATTCGGAATATGACAATTTGATCACTACATAGAAATACAGCTGCCAATTTTTTCTTCTCGAACACTCATTTTGTAATAAAAAAATATCACCGTGAACCGTTTTGAACCGGTTACCGTTATATTTTTTCCGGTTCAGTTCCGGTTCAGTTCCAAGATGGCGGCGAAGATTTCGGTTCGGTTCAGTTCCGGTTCGGCTAAAAATAACGGTTCTGTTCCGGTTTTCGGTTCGGTTCGGTTCCGGTTCGACACTCTGCTCTCTGTTACCGCGCCTCATCACCTCCTCTCGTAGTCCAGACTCGCTCTCACACGTGGGAAGAAACCGTTTTGGAACGACTTGCTTAACGAATACCGTCCGCGGTTGTTAAGATAAGGAGAGGAGCTCACCTCGAAGCCACTGCCAAGGATTGCTGCGAGCAAGGCGGGAAGAAAGAAATTCCAGCCGACCCTCTTCAGATATTCGTAATATGTCTTCCAGCCGACCTGAGGAAAGAAAGTCACGACACTGTTGTCGGCGTTTTGGAACGGGGAAAAAAATTCATCTGTGATATCTAATTAAAATTCTAAATACGAAAATATATACTTAGAAACATGATTAAAAACTAATGTAAGTAAAAAAAAAATCAGAGTTTTTCTATTTACATAAATGTCACGATCTCTCTTTCCCCGTGGAGTTCAAGTTAGAACCGTAACAATTCGAATTCAAAAACGTTTTTGTGCAGAGTACGCCTTTAATGCCGCGGTCAGACCGCCAAAACATCATACAAAAGGCATTCTGCAGACAATGTCTGAAGTGCGTTTCTTCTTTGTACAACAGTTTTGTCACATTAATTATGAAAAAAACAAAAAAACACTGACTGCAGACATGCTCGAAGCGAACACATGTACGAAACAAGCATGCTTCCTGCAGCTTCGGGCGTGCTGCGGATAATTCTGTTATCATGCGTCTGCAGCAAACACCATGACGTTTGCATGACGTATGCACGACTATTCGCATGACCTAATCAGTTGGGAACAAATCCTAAAGTCCAGAGAAGGAACCACTACCTGGCGCTGGCGTCACTTAATTTTTGTTTTTGCCAGTAGGGACTTCCAGTTTCAAAAACACGGCGAAGAAAAAAATTGTGAATTCGATGACGTAGCGAAAAAAAAATATTTTGACTTAATATTTGGGATATTTTTTTAGCAATCTGTGTTGGTGTCTTTAGGAAATTTTTAGACATGGACCACAGAGAAGATGCCGGAGTACCCCTTAATTAAAGAGTGGCTCCGCCGGTGTTTTAGTGGTCGCTGATTTGTCCCAAAATTGTTTCGATACAGCGAGAAAATCGGCTGAACTAGTAACACAAAAATGACAGATTAAAAAAAGTATTCGCAAAGCTATTGAATTTTAAGATTGGTCTCCAAAGATTGAAAGTTCTTACCGGCAGCAAGGAAAGAGTTACGATAAATCTAAGTATCATGTTCAGTACTTGTACATTAGAACAATGGTTCTCAATGGAGTACAAGAAGTTTGATGGGGCGAGATAAATGCCGCGGAAGCTCAGTCCCGCAACACTCGCTGAGCAGCCATGTTCAGGATTTTCAGACTACCTGCGCGACCTGGGAATTTCCAACACGTGACTGCTGTATAAAGCACGTGGAAATATGAATGTTTGTATTGACATCACATTCACTTGCCGTTTCCTTAATGGCTGTTCTGAACTCGGATGCACTAAACAGCGAGCCGGGAACAGTAACGCCCATATATGTACCGAAACTGTAATTAGTTTAGGCAGCTGAAAACTACAGGAGTATCTCTTTGGGAACGTTCACTCGATAGGACAGTTATGTTTTTAATCTGAAAATGACAACTTTCATACTCCTTTGCGGTCTCCTGACTATAGATACAAATGACCAGTGTATTCTAATTGCGGGACAAAACGGGGTAGTAAAAATTTGATCGAACAGAAGAATTGAGTTCATTTTTATAATTTTGTCACATTTTCTATTTATTAGACAGGTCGTTTGGCTGAGTGTAAATTGCTGCACGCTAGTCAATCTTATATAAAAAAATGAAACCTGAATCTAGTTTTGAGAACTTTGTTAAAGCGTTATAGTGCAGCAGCAGCAACTACGACGCCGCCAACTTTTGAACTTTTTTTGAACGATCAGGCCAGACTTACACTTCCCGTGTTGGCTCTTTCGTCGTCCGCAAGCTTGCACTCCTCTTCGGGGTCTTTTTCCACAAGCGCGTCTGTTGGCCTAAGGTTTAGTCGAAATCAAATACTCAGGAACATGGCAAAATAAACACAGCGCAAAAAACAACAAAAAAAAAAGCGTTCAAACGAAAATTGCAAAAACAAAACGGGCGCTTAGATTTGTTTTTATATTTGGTTTTCGCTTTTTTTTTTGCATTCATTTTATTCTCCCCCAAGTGGACACTTTCTCAAGAAACAATTGAGCGGATGTATAAACCCTCGTCATGTTTCTCAAATATATATTTTTTTCATTGCAGTTGTAATGATCTGTCGCGTGAGCATATAGCACAAAGCGTTGTGTATGGTAGTTTGGCAATAAAGTTTTGTATTAAACTGCTAATTAAATAAAAACCGTACATTTGTCAATGTTGCTGTTGCACACACGTGCTTCTGGTAAGGCAATTTGTCACTTGGCGCTAAGCCACTGCTTGGGCGGTCCGGTTTCTTCTCGTCGTGAAGCTCGTGACTTGGAATTAAGATTAGTGAGAGTAGGTGCGCGACTACAGAAACATACACCTTAAAGAAAATATCTGCGAGTTCACTTTCCTGCAAAACACGTAGACAACCAATCACGCTGGACAATAGAAGAATCCCAGCGTATGATAAAGTTGAGACTACGGTTAGATTTAAAAAAATGAGATGTACGCAGGGACAATAGACCCTTTCCGCAATCCAGTGCCCTCTGGTGACTCAAAAGGCAGTTTCACTTTCACCGTACTAATGCCGGCAATGAACCTGCAGTGTGCAGTATTTCGTCAGGCACCATTTCTCTCGCGACTCAGTAGCGAACGAGAATGTGCTCTTCACTGTAATTTTGTTTTATCGATCTCTCTCAGTGTCGATGGCCACAAAGATGCAGCCGGCCAGAACGAAGCGCCGACCCACACCGACGCCTCGTTAAAGTTCTGAGACATCATTAAATTTTGAAGCCGATTGTGTGCTACTAACAGATTGACCAGGCCCGAGCTAAAAATGAATGCTTTGGCAGCTCTCGCAATTAATTCCCGCTTCGCGCCGTGCTAACGTCTCGAATGTATAGACCCTTTTGCTGTTTACAAACATGAACTGGCGTATGCGTCCCAAGCGACTTCCGGTTGCACCGTCTTTGCAAGCCTGTTTAACTTGCTTATGTCACCAGTGCCGGAAAGGATAAATGCTACACAGGCAACAAACTTGTATATTTAACAAGGGCCTTCGTCTGGACAAGATTACATCTTGGAGGAAGCAAGTTGGTTCACAAGGATACTCGAAACATTTTAACAGATCTCGCACTCCTCCGTTCTTTTGGCGTTCACCTGGAGAATTGGAGAACGTTTATTGACATTTCACGCAGCGTTGCAACGTTACTAGAACCACTCAGATGGGAATCTGCCATAGAGCCTGCTTTGAAAAAGTGGCTCCGATCCGTACTCGAGAACCAAGCTAATGGCGATCGCAACGCCGCCATTTCTCCCGCAGCGTCCACTCCGAGAACTGCACGGCTGCACGTATCGGGTTCAGGTCGAGTCGGGCAAAGGTCGGTGGCGCCATCTCGCAGGACCCTCTGGCAGTAGCCATATAAAGCAGCATTCACGTTTCAACTCGTCGCTAAAGGGTGGCGCTGTTATCGTATTTAGCTCGGTCTCGGTGGACGCCAGGAGTCCAAATTTCAAGGGTGAGTTTCCCAACTGAGTGTTTTAGGGACGTTGCAGCAGTGTTAAGGTGGCCTTTGTTCATTCTTTTTATAAACCGGAAATTCTCTGGGGCGCCAAAGACTGGAGTACCACCCGGTGACGTTTGCCATAAAAAGGGTCTATAGGCCACGAATCATCAGCTGATGAGCATCTCCAACTTCCTCCTTCATCAGTAAACGGAAGGCTGCCATCAGTACGAAATATGCGCCATTGTTCAGATGATGATAGTGATCAAAGTGGCCAGACTGAATTTTGGAAAAGGTACGTTAGCATGGCGCTTCAATTGTTCTTCATCCCCGCGCGCAACGCATTTTTTATATCCAGCCGTATAGACTTCTTTCAAATAATAATTGGGGTTGTGTGGATATTTATACAGCGAGTCGTTGGTCAGCCATTTTAAAGTTGCGACGAGTCACTCGCTGTAAATGAGCGATTTAGCCAGTGCAGTACAACCGCTAGCCTGGGGTCTTTAACGTGCACCACGCAGTAGTGATACACGACCACACGCCGGTACGATGCTCATCCAGATCGAAACGGGCAGGGGTGGGGATTGAACCCAGGATCCCTGGGTTCTGCAGCGAGAGCTTTCGCTCCACATAGACTCCTTTCGAAAGACCGCCCTCTGTTGGCAGCTGTGGAATCCCGGCAAAATGGCGAACTAAAGCGCAACGTCACAGCACACTTGATGCGTCTGGTTGGATTAGAAAGTAAAAACAGACCTACAGAAAGACGTGATGAGCGCAGTGACGTTGCACTTTCGACACTGTTTGATTGGCTCGTCGGCTCGTAGTGCTGGCCGCGCTCCGACGTTCGCTATCTTATGGAATGAACTGCATGTTCCACGATGACAATTGTTCCCCTATTGTGCAGTGGTTTGGACCTTGTAATAATCGGCACGTGATTTCCGAAAGGGGTCTATTGTGAGCCTCGTCGTTTTCTGGGACCCTCGTATTGTTGTGCCTTGATTGGTAGTCTACGTGTTCTGCGGGAAAGTGAACTCGGATACTTTTGTTTTTAGGGTGCATATACTCCGTTGCACATCGAGTCCGACCGCAACTGACTCCGATTCTGTGGAGCCAATCATGCAGCTTTAGACCAATCACGCGCAGTGAATGTGCCGTGATCCTGCGCTTCTTCTTGTGATAGGTTAAGACGGTGATAGGAAACGCACAAAAAAATGATGAGGGCCGTGACGATGCGCTCTTAGCGCCGCTGCGGTCGGACTCAATGCGAAACGAAGTATTCTACACGTTTACATTATGGTAAAACGTACCACTCGTGCTGATATACCTTTTAGCGGTGTCCTCCGCCACAACCTCTGAGTCGTCTTCGCTATAATTTCTTGTGGAATGATTTCGGAGGAACTTTGAGAATTTGTTTTCCGTTCGTGCGAGCAGCTCGTCGTACGTGCCCTGCTCCCCGACTCTCCCTTTGTCGAGGAACACGATCGAGTCGACGGCGGGGAGGTAGGCCGTGCTGTGCGTCACAAAGAGCCTCGTCTGAAATATATGACGTATTGTATGACAGTCACATTGGTCATATGTCCGCATACATGGACCAAGCTAAAGTCCCTTGGCACTTCTTTTACAAGTAACGACAACCAGTACAAATGACAAAGAACATTCCTCTGGAACAAAATTGCGGCATTCAGTTCAGTCCTCTGCTGTGCACCGCCATTCGCTTCCTAGAATCTGCACCGTCACGCAGTCGGCGCTTCAAAAAATGTCGCTACTGGTAGGAAGGTCTTATCTAGGGACTTTAGTCCAAGCATGCATACAGCAAGTTTTATTCGAACATTCGCAGATAATTCTGTCATCATATGTCTGCTGAGAGCACTGTGTCATTTGTTCGATGTATCAGCAGTGTGCGACTGGCTTTTGGGGGCAAGATTAAATGTGGATCAGTGCTCGCGAATAAACCGATCTTTGAAGCCCTCAAGTTTCCAAGTCCGAGTTTAAAACGCACTTTCTATTCCAAGTATATCGTCCACGTGCAATGTTTCGTTTATTTGAATTTATTTAAGGAGATAACATTTTCAAACTCACCAATAGGCAAGTTACAAAGGAAGTTTAACTATAGTCATCAAGAAACGCGGGGCGTCTCGGACATTTTACTAATCTCTCCGCGGCAAACGAGATGGCGGCATTAGTCAATGAGACCACCGAAGAAACAATCACCGAGCAAGAACCTTTGCATAATTTATTGATTTATTTCTCAGCCTTTGTGTGGTGTGCGCCACTTCCGGCCGACGTGAGAGAGGGACAGAAATACTTCCGGTTCTCATATGTTTACCTTGCGTTTGGGTAAGTGCGCTACGAGCTGCTCTAGACATGCCCCAGTGTCGAGCTTTCAGTTGCCGATGCGTACCGGCAGAAACAAAAATGTCGCGAGTGAAGTTGTTTCGATTTGCCGGAGAGGAGGGACGCCACCGACACCGCCGAACCCGGGGGATCGCAGGGCGACGGCATTGGCAGACGGTGCTAGCCTACATCGATGTGCTGCCGACAGATGGCGCAACGCGAGAATGCAGCGCCGGCACCTGGATCGACCATCTCCGTAGAACGATAGACCATTACGGCACGTACGGTTGTCTGGGAAAGAAATCTCAGATACCAAAAGCAAGCAGGTCAAAACACTAGAAAAGAGACTCGCGTCGCGCTAAAGGAAGCGTAATACAAATTTTCGGAATATTGTCTTCTAAAAATGCTAAAACCCAAGACCCTTCTAGGTGATCCCTGCGGAAAAGCTCGGCGCGTATCTTGGGCGGGTTCGAGGAAGATGAGTTAGTCCACTCGCCGATGCCTTGCCGTTCACGAAGTAATTGAACGCGTCTAGGGATTTGTAGGTTTTAATTCGTTCTCATATATATGGACCAGGCTAGTCGAACAGGTAGCCCTGAAGATGCGTCCACGATACCTTCGGCAGATTTGTCATTTTCAGGAAGTGGTCTTTATTTTCACCCGAGGGAATAGGTAGGGATGCCGATCCCGAATAAGTAAATTTGAGGAAGTGCCGCAGTTAGTCCTCGGCGGTGAAGCTTTAAAGCGTGCGCTACTCACTAAGGGTCCTCAAAAGCAAGCAAACACAATAGCCGCCAACCGGAAGTAATATACTTCTTCCGGAAGTCCGGCCATTATTTGTTTTTGTTTACCTCTGCACAGCCTGCATAGTTGTTGGGCCGTCAACTCTAGCATTTGTTATACAAATCCGTTAGTCGCGGATTTGGTCATAAATTAAACGAGAAAACCTACGTGACAGTTGCATTCCTTAAAATGTGCCATATTTAGTTTAATCATTTTGTCGCAACTGTGAGAGACAATTAACTCGAAAGTGTTCGCAAAATCGGTTACAGAAATCACCAAAAGACACAATTTTTGTATTTTTTTCACATAAAAACAAGAAAGACTCGCGCTTATGGAAGATGGCTCCCGTGGGATATCACCCCCTTCAATGAAGACGTCCAAGATTTCTTACTTCTACAATAAGCGACAGCCGATGAGACGCAAGGCGAGGCAAATCCATTTCACTTTCGAACCAATCATCGAATGCGGCGTTAGACGATAAGGATGCCGAAACAAGAAGCCACACTCTACGTGTCTTACAACAAGGTAGAGGGGCTTAGAGCGATGAACTGGTTCACCAGGCACAAGTGACCCCCATTTGGCTGTCGCCATGTTGTACAATTTTGACCACTAAACACGTGACCGTACCAAATCCTGAGACTTTAAGGCAAAACTGAGCCGAAATTCGCATGGCGATCGCTGTAAAAAATACGATAAACTAGCTCTTCAATACTGTTAGCCCCAGAGATCAGTGTCTAGCTCAAATAAAAGCCCAAAATACAGCACCGCGGCGGACGGCATCTAGCGGAGGCCTTGCGAAGCTGCCCGAGTTTTTGTCGTAAAAGCACATTTTGGACTTAAAACAAACGAAACATAACTTATCTCGTCGGTACCGTTATCAAAGTTTAATAAGCAATTATTTGTGCGCGGTACTTCGTTAAAATCTAGACGCAAAACTTTAAGGTCACGTGTCTAGTGGTCAAAAATGTGCAACAAGGCGGCGGCCAATTGGGGGTCACTTTCAGCTGCCAGTTTATCTCTCTAAAGCCCTCTACCTCGTTGGTTTTTTAAGATGTCCATACCATACCTCAAATAGCTGAACGAGTTCTACCATTTACTTTTTTTACAATATAGCTCGGCGTCATCTTCTTTATTGACTCGGGGATTGTATAATATTGACTGAGGTATAAAAATAACATTCGAGATTAATTGTGATCTCGTATATCTATGTCGAAGCCTTACCTTGGACTTCAAGATGCCAGCCGGCCCCACCACGTGTTCAAAGAGATGCGAGGCAACGTGCGCATCCACAGAGCTGAACGGGTCGTCCAGGAGGTAGACGTCAGCGTCGTGGTAGGCTGCGCGGGCCAGGCTGATCCGCAATTTCTGGCCGCCGCTCAGATTGGTACCCTGGAGAAACAATGGTTCAGAATTCCCTCCCATAAGGTTATTAGAGACACCGGAAGTTTAAGAAACGCGTCGTTTATTATGTTCGTGCTTCTTGAATCCTTCTCTGGCGTTCTTATCGGCTATTGGCGACGAGATGTTTCGGTGGTTCCGTCTTGTGGTTCCTGTCTGTGACGTCACGACCAGAGTTACCAGCCAGCGTCAGTGCACTCTAAGAAATGCCTGCGCGTTTACTTACCTCAAAACACTCAAACAGCTAATCGCTGCAGATCTAGGAAATCAGATCAGCGAATGATGAGGTGGAACATCTCTTCATACCTCAAAATGAAGTCTGCACTGTGGAATTACGCAACGCAAAGTGTCATTCTTGCATTGCCCAATGCCACAGCGCAGACTTCATTTTGAGGTATAAACAGATGTTCCGCCTCATCATTCGTTGAGTTGATATCCTAGATCGCAGAAATTGGCTCTTTGAGTGTTGTGCGGGTAAGTAGACGCGCAGGCATTTCTTAGAGTGTGTGAAAAAGCACGGTGGAAGGTTGGAGTCATCGCGCCATTAAACCTACACCTTCGGAGTTGACAGTCTCGCTTTAATCTTATCTCCATTAGTAAAAAAAAGAAAAAAAAAGAATTCTTAGTGAGCGTTTGGGCAATTGTGGAAGGCCGGTACCACAGCAACGCTTGTGGTCGCGAACGTCGCCAATACTTACTGACACCTTAAAAAACGAATAACGAAACTTCCCCCACTCCCCCCCCCCCCGAAAAAAAAATTACTTTTTTGTTGTTTATTTTACTGTAAAAATAAATTCGCCGAACGCTCATTCTCGGCCCAAATGTGGCGCTAGCGGTAGGAACTTGATGTCCAAGTTTCGAAACTAACTAACGATCCAAATGAAAGGTTTTGTGTGATTTTCCAAAACTAACGACATTCAGCTCCCTGTGTTCGAAAGCTCCATCGGCCGCCATTTTCCCATTCAAAGTTTCAGAAAGCCGCTTATAACTTTTGCATAAGATAACAGCTAGTTCTGAAACTTTGGCACCTGGACCGGGCCGCTAGGGCTACATTTGGCCGGAAAATGACCGTTCAGCGATGCATCGTTTCGTTTTGCTGTGAAAACAACCTTGTAGATTTTTGGGGGCGGACACCCGTACCTTTAGACAAAACAACAATGCCCCGCCCGCATGAAAAAAAGAGCGCGACGTTATATTTGACCATCGCAGTTTTTAGATCTAATTGTATATTGAGCTTTGTCATTCGCTGTGACCCTTCTATAGTTTGGCGTGATTAACTGTCTCCGTGTTCTAAAAAAGAATAATCTCACGCCATTTTTTTACAGTGTGTACGGTGTTTTTGCTTGAACTTCTCCTGCGTGTCAGAACATCTACTTCCTTCATTGCAATCACGTATAAGGTTTCATGGGCTCCCAGGAGCTGACTTCCTGACATGTAAAAAAAAGTGAGTAAGTTCCATCGCTTCGCTGGCTTCAGCTTCTGGCAGTCTTAATGGTCTATATGGTCATTGACATCTTAAGAAGCGCAGGGCATGGCGAGATCCCGAGCATCTTATTATAGTTTCATATCCAAGATTGCGGCAGTAGTTGTTAAGAACGTTAAGAAACGAACCACGTGGAGCAATACGCCCGAAGATAATCCGAAGAACGAATTGCAAGAAGCTTGAACATAATCAGAAACGCTCCACTTTTCTAAAGTTTTCATTGACTATAGCATCTATGGAGCCTGAGCGTTTATTTATGCATTACACGGAAACAAGTCCTCACCCTGTCTCCGACATAGGTGGCGTCCCCCTCGGGGAGCATATCCAGATCGGGCGTGAGGGCGCAGGCCTCTACGATCTGCCGGTATCTGTGGTCGTCGCTAGGGTTGGTAAAGACGATGTTCTCCTTCAGTGTCGCATTTTGAATCCACGGCTGCTGTGCGACGTACGCTAGTCGACCCTTGGGAAACAGAACGGTATTTAAGTGAAAGTGAACTCTACGCTCGGGTGCAACTCCCTGCGGCATTTCCGACGAGAGGAGTGTGCGTGCACAGCTTTATTCGGCGCTAAAGCAGGCGCTACCGTGCTTTGGACTGCAGAGCCACAGAAAGCTGTGCCCGAGTCTAAGCGCACTAAGCGTGCCTCTTGGGGGCTTTTCTTATTACTTGTTAGCGTTGAAAACACCAGTCATAGACCAACTGTCCGAGCTTGTTATTATGCACCGGCGGTATCGTCGCTGCCATGTTCGGGGCATCCGAGCAAAACATAAGATGAAATGAACAAGGAGATATGCAAACCGAGCATAATTTACAACTTTATAATAACAGGTCGAACGTATCACAGTTTTTTTTGTTACGCGATTTCTCCGAAATGTAAACCGAGCAATGTATTGTGTGGCATCATTAGGCAGAGAAAGTTACACCAATCGTTCACCATCTTTGGTTTGTTATGCTAAAGTGCGATGCAAATATACTTTAGTTGATTTACGAGCTCATAATACATTGAATTCTAAAGATTGCTGGCCCTTAGTCATGTTCAGAGATTAGGAACTACTAGACATCTTGAAGCTTCATCACTCTGCATCGCTGTTACTTGTTACGATTTGTTACAGCTCCAAATTACGATAGACTTTTCGGGAAAATCCCGCAAGGCCTTTCGTCAATCCTACAATGCTCCGCTCGGAGCGGGGAATTGTGGGGCCGTTCGGATGTATGCTCGGGCCGAGTTCAACACTTCGCAAGTCCTGGAAGTGGTTTAATATCTACTCTCTTTACACTGCGAGTTCAGATCACAACGAAAACAAAGCGAACACACACAAAACCGATACGCAACCTGTTTTGTTATCGTCCTGCTTTTTTTTTTGCGTTCTCAGAAATCGCGAAAGGCTAAACCAACACGAATTGCGCCGTAAATCGAATAACCGCAGTGCGTCAAAAAGACGATGGGAGGCCCTGCGCAATTCCGGATTGGTCTATTGGAAATATCGCTAACCTGTGATAGAGTTCTTGGTAGCATCTCTGGACGGGACGGACTTTTTGCACTCCTAACTGTAGCCAATCTTGAACAAATAGCGTCTCGCTGCGGGTCACCCACCTTTACGTCCACAGAGCCAGAAGTTTTCTTGATGGTCCCGAGGATAGCAGAGAGCAGCGCCGACTTGCCAGAGCCCACAGCTCCCACGATGGCAACCAGCCTACCGGCCTTGAAGTTGAGGTCTACGTCCTCCAGAACAGGAGTGTCATATTCTGACAAACCAAAGGTGGCCCGCTTCACGGTGATGGCGTCTCCTGAGCATAATGCACCAAAATACACTTTAATGGTAGTCACTGGCAGGATGAAAACGGCACGAGTCTTTTTCGAATTTCAGGCCTCCAGCACGCACTCGTTGCCTTGCGCCGTGCCAAAGCCTCCTATATACTGACAAAGCCTGGCAGATAGATCGCCATGAGAAGCGGCCGCCGAAATGGAAAAGATGGAGCGGCAGAGAACGGATGAGAGGAGAGCCACGTGACTGGCGCCCCGCTGCGGCGAGACGCCGAAACACACTTCTCCCGATCGAACAAGTGTGTTTCGGGTCCTCGCCGCTGCAAAGCTGTGCGCTGACGTCCAGGTTCCCCGAGAAATGGCTCTTTGATGCTCTGTGCTACCAGATCCTCTCGCTCCAAATCTGCGACCGGGCGCTCTATGGCTCCGTCGTCGAACTGCCAGGATTCGTGAGTACAGAGGAGGCTATGGCCGTGCTTTGGCAGCGCGCTCAGGCTCAAGGATCACGAAAGGCCGAAGTGCTATCAAAGGCATACGGAGCTCACGCTGGAAGCGGGACAACGGAACGACGTCCTTGCCGTTTTCACCCTGTCAGTAACCATAGTTACAGTTTACTATAGTCGGTGACAGGTCAAGAACGAAGTGGAAGCTCCTCCCACCCCTTTGCACTTCAGCGGAGGAAACGGTGGAGAGAAAAATCGCCTCCTTTCCAGCGTTCGCACTACAAAAGTGGAAAGAAGTGGGAGGAGCTTCCACTTCGTTCTTGACCTGTCACCGACTATAGTTGTGTTCGTAGAGCGAGTGCAATAATGGCGGTTCACACTGACGTGGATGGAGAACGACGGAAACGGCGGGAAAGCGCGAGGTATAGATATTTAAAGGTATGGCGCAACGATAGTCAATTGGAATGTTTTTACTTTTGCACGAGCTTACAGGCACCAGTGGGACTCAAGGATACTCGTACGCAACGCCACTGGCCAAGACACTCCTTTGTTACGTGGTAATTTCAATGACAAAAGCGAGCGTTTTTATTTAATCTCTCCTTCGCAAAACTTGATGACGTAGCTGGGTGGTCGCAGTACCTCAGTGACAATATTTGAGTGCGGCTCATAGATTGGACCCGAGATTTGAGCTCGTGATAATCGGTAGCTCAAGAAGCGTTCGGGTAGTGGCCTGTGTCCAATCGCTGCAACGACGACAATAGCCGGCCGAACCATAACAATGTCGGGAACTCAGCGCGTGTCCTGTGCCTTGCCAACACCAGCGCGTGGCTATGATCAACATTGGCGGCATATAATCAGGTCCAGATCACGTGGCCACTCGTTCTGGCTGCGGGTTGAGGGGGTGAACGCGGCTCGTTTTTCTTTAAATTTTTCTGCGACGATTGCGTGTGTTGAAAAACTCACGTGTGTTTCACAGGTCATTAACGTCAGTGTTCCCTTCTGAGCGGTATTTTCGCAAAGTACAAATATTGTTGCATCGCCCCTTTAAAATGATGATATGCACAAAAGGACAGTGAAAAACGGAGGATTGGTTGAGTTGCCTATTCACACCTATAACTTACAGCGCGCAAGAATAATTTACGCTGAAACACGCACACCAGTAAAAATGAAGCACTCATTCAGAGCTGACTATTTAACCTCATTGTTGTATTTTCCTCTTATTCTACACCTCTGCACATCTGCCGCAGTTCGTTATTTTCTTTTTGTTGCCAAGTAAAACAACGTCTTTTTTGGATAATACAACTTTTTCCTTATCGAAGAAAGGGTTGTTTTACTTAGCAACAAAGAAAAAATAACGAATTGTCCGTGTTTCAGCGTAAATTATTCTTGTGCTCTGTAAATTATGCGACCGTGGAAGGCTAAGTTAATGCGAAAGTAAATGGCAGAGAAGAGTTAAAGAGAACATGGAGTGTGCTTACTGTCCTCAAGGACATTTACACGCGCTAACTAAACTCCGTTTCGAACCTAATGGAAAACATCATAAAAGGCACTGGCGTTTGCGCGTGGCCTCATCTATATTCACTGACAGGATTAGGGAGGTATTTCAATTTTCCGCGCCTCCAGCACGAGCATCGCGCATATACTTTCGATAACGCTTCGGCGTCTCGTTGAGCCTTGAGCGTGCACTCGCACCTAAAGCACGACGGAAGGTAACGGGGAAGTGCTGGAGGCCGGGCATTTGAGAGAAACGCCCTGCCGTTCATACCCTATTAGAGACTATTCGCGCGCGAGCGTATGTTGTCCAAACCCTAAACCAAGACAGCGACACTATTCGTAGAGCAAGTCATCTGCTTCTTGAATCCGTTGCGGTGACGTCAGAACGACGTCGAGCTCTTATTGGCTTTGATTGAAAGGATAATGTGTAGACCTCAATGCTAGATGCCTCGAGGTCCACGCACTCGGCGTCATCTGAATCAGCCCATAACAGCTCGGCGTTTTGACATCATCGTAGGCCCTGTGAAAGGAGCGGGCGAACTTGCACTCCGCGGCACCATGATAGAACAGCACACGACAAAACGGCACGCGACAGAACAGCACGGTCAAAACAGCACGCGTCAAAACAGCACAGCGTCAAAACAGCACGACGACAAAGCAGCACGCGTCAAAATAGCACGCGACAAAACAGCACAGCGTCAAAACGGCACAGCGACAGAAGAGCACGCGCCAAAACAGCACGGCGTCAAAGCAGCACAGCGTCAAAACAGCACGGCGACAGAAGAGCACGCGTCAAAACAGCACGGCGTCAAAGCAGCACAGCGTCAAAACGGCACAGCGACAGAAGAGCACGTGCCAAAACAGCACGGCGTCAAAACAGCACAGCGTCAAAACGGCACAGCGACAGAACAGCACGTGCCAAAACAGCACGGCGACAAAGCAGCACAGCGTCAAAACGGCACAGCGACAGAAGAGCACGTGCCAAAACAGCACGGCGTCAAAACAGCACAGCATCAAAACAGCACGGCGACAGAGCAGCACGCGTCAAAACAGCACGCGACAAAACAGCACAGCGTCAAAACGGCACAGCGACAGAAGAGCACGTGCCAAAACAGCACGGCGTCAAAGCAGCACAGCGTCAAAACGGCACAGCGACAGAAGAGCACGTGCCAAAACAGCACGGCGACAAAACAGCACAGCGTCAAAACAGCACGGCGACAGAACAGCACGCGTCAAAACAGCACGCGACAAAGCAGCACAGCGTCAAAACGGCACAGCGACAGAAGAGCACGTGCCAAAACAGCACGGCGTCAAAGCAGCACAGCGTCAAAACGGCACAGCGACAGAAGAGCACGCGCCAAAACAGCACGGCGTCAAAACAGCACAGCGTCAAAACAGCACGGCGACAGAACAGCACGCGTCAAAACAGCACGCGTCAAAGCAGCACAGCGTCAAAACGGCACAGCGACAGAAGAGCACGCCAAAACAGCACGGCGTCAAAACAGCACAGCGTCAAAACGGCACAGCGACAGAAGAGCACGTGCCAAAACAGCACGGCGTCAAAGCAGCACAGCGTCAAAACAGCACAGCGACAGAAGCAGCACGCGTCAAAACAGCACGGCGACAAAGCAGCACAGCGTCAAAACGGCACAGCGACAGAAGAGCACGCGCCAAAACAGCACGGCGTCAAAACAGCACGCGACAAAGCAGCACGCGTCAAACGGCACAGCGACAGAAGAGCACGCGCCAAAACAGCACGGCGTCAAAACAGCACGCGACAAAGCAGCACAGCGTCAAAACAGCACGGCGACAGAACAGCACGCGTCAAAACAGCACGCGACAAAGCAGCACAGCGTCAAAACGGCACAGCGACAGAAGAGCACGCGCCAAAACAGCACGGCGTCAAAACAGCACAGCGTCAAAACAGCACAGCGACAGAAGCAGCACGCGTCAAAACAGCACGCGTCAAAACAGCACAGCGTCAAAACAGCACAGCGACAGAACGAGCACGCGTCAAAACAGCACGCGTCAAAGCAGCACAGCGTCAAAACGGCACAGCGACAGAAGAGCACGCGCCAAAACAGCACGGCGTCAAAACAGCACGCGACAAAGCAGCACAGCGTCAAAACGGCACAGCGACAGAAGCAGCACGCGCCAAAACAGCACGGCGTCAAAACAGCACAGCGTCAAAACAGCACAGCGACAGAACAGCACGCGTCAAAACAGCACGCGACAAAACAGCACAGCGTCAAACAGCACAGCGACAGAACAGCACGCGTCAAAACAGCACGGCGTCAAAGCAGCACAGCGTCAAAACGAGCACAGCGCGACAGAAACAGCACGGCGTCAAAACAGCACGCGACAAAACAGCACAGCGTCAAAACGGCACAGCGACAGAAGAGCACGTGCCAAAACAGCACGGCGTCAAAACAGCACGCGACAAAGCAGCACAGCGTCAAAACAGCACAGCGACAGAAGAGCACGCGCCAAAACAGCACGGCGTCAAAGCAGCACAGCGTCAAAACGGCACAGCGACAGAAGAGCACGTGCCAAACAGCACGGCGTCAAAACAGCACGCGACAAAGCAGCACAGCGTCAAAACGGCACAGCGACAGAAGAGCACGCGCCAAAACAGCACGGCGTCAAAAGCAGCACAGCGTCAAAACGGCACAGCGACAGAAGAGCACGCGCCAAAACAGCACGGCGTCAAAGCAGCACAGCGTCAAAACGGCACAGCGACAGAAGAGCACGTGCCAAAACAGCACGGCGTCAAAACAGCACAGCGTCAAAACAGCACAGCGACAGAACAGCACGCGTCAAAACAGCACGCGTCAAAACAGCACAGCGTCAAAACAGCACAGCGACAGAAGAGCACGTGCCAAAACAGCACGGCGTCAAAACAGCACGCGACAAAACAGCACAGCGTCAAAACGGCACAGCGACAGAAGAGCACGCGCCAAAACAGCACGGCGTCAAAACAGCACAGCGTCAAAACAGCACGGCGACAGAACAGCACGCGTCAAAATAGCACGCGACAAAACAGCACAGCGTCAAAACGGCACAGCGACAGAAGAGCACGTGCCAAAACAGCACGGCGTCAAAGCAGCACAGCGTCAAAAGGGCACAGCGACAGAAGAGAACGGCGTCAAAACAGCACCGCGACAAAACAGCACAGCGTCAAAACAGGACATTGACAATATAGCTAGGGTTTGGCGTTTTCGGTTTTCTATTATTTTGAAATTCGGCGTACTTTTTTCGGTTTTTATTCCAAACAGAAGTTTTCGGTTTTGTTGCGGTGAATATTTGTAGAATCATTAAACTTCTCGGTTATTTTCGGTTTATTGACGAAAACCAGTATACTGACGAACATGCAATATTTAAAAGCGTTTGTTTAAAGTGTATAGTGTAGTAAACCAGGTACTGGTTTTTTTGTTTGTTCGTTGCTGTCTGTGGCAGCCGACGCGACCTGTTTTGCAAGACGCACTGGGGCCCTATCGTGATCTGACATTATCGTCGTGTGCTCGTATTTGTTCACAGGACGAACATGAGCTTCACTACCACTTCGGTCAAAGAGGGAAATATCAAAATCCAGAAATTTGCAAGCATTGTACTCAGTGCGTTTTTTCCCCATTTTCACGACTGCGAGATGTGGTAAATTCGCGCCGACCACAGAAACGACAATAAAACAATCGTATTTATGCCCTCCTCTAGTAGACGGAAGCTAGGGGTGTTAAAAATGTGCGGCATTTACGGACGCCCTTGATTTTCATTGTTCAGTTCACGATTAAACTTTCTTCTTTGAACAAAGAATTCGGCACACGAATCCCTATCAGGTGAAAAACCCAGATTTCGTCCTGAAGACGCCTGCGCGCCCTGATCTATTGTTGAAAGCAGAACCAATCTCGGAGACAAGCCTGAAAACTGCATGAAAGGAGGTTGTCATACGGACAGTAATGAGCCTCCAAACACCCTAGAAATACGAACAATACCGATCTTTTTTCAGTTACAACTGGCCTTTTTTTTTTTGTTTTCGACTATCGACGGCACGGAAAAAAGCCGACAGACGTGCTAACAACAGCTTCGCTGTAAAAGGAGGTTCTAACAATTGCATGTAATTGTTGAAAGGTTTCACGCCTGTCACCTTCAGCGAATGCTTTACGCTGGATGTCGATCGGTAACTCCTGCTGTGCTAGAAATTGTGGTTCACTACCAACTTCCGTGCGCTCTAAACTGTGGAGATCCAGTGGGGGGTCGCGAAGCAATTGCTGACATCATTAGTTTTTGTTTTGTCATAGATTTCAGTTAAGCTAGCTTAAGCTTATGGGGACTGCTGCTCGTACTCATCATTGAAATTGACTCTTGTAGCCCCGTGAAAACGCGCGGGGGTCGTGACGCTATATTTTATATTTTGGGGGTCCCCGGGTTGCGGAGTTTGGTAAGCACTGAAATATGCAATAAATTACTTTTATAACCTAGCAACAATAAATGAAACGGTCAAGAATTTCGAAATTATGCGCGAAGAAAGAGGTGAAGAGCGCGCTCGAAGTTGCTACATGCGTGCTGTTTTGTCGCTGTGCTGTTTTGACGCCATGCTGTTTTGGCACGTGCTCTTCTGTCCCTGTGCCGTTTTGGCGCAGTGCTGTTTTGTCGCGTGCTATTTTGACGCGTGCTGTTTTGTCGCCATGCTGTTTTGACGCTGTGCTGTTTTGACGTGTGCTGTTTTGACCGTGCTGTTTTGTCGCGTGCTGTTTTGTCGTGTGCTGTTCTGTCGCGTTCCCGCACTCCGCATACTTCGTTTCATTTTGAGCGCAACCGAGGCCGCTGCTGCAAGCGCGAGCATGTGGCCCTGAACTACAGTGTACTAGAATACTTGGGTAGTGTTGGGACCGGAGCGGCCCGGCAACGGGAGCTCGTGAGGGCGCGTGTATTGACAGTTCGTGGCGGCGCTGTATCTCGGGAGTTATCCGGGAAAAAAATTACACCATCTTCCCGAGGGGAACCATGGGGTGATGCGGAGCATCGTGTTGGTTCCGAGGAAAGAGTCAGCTGCGTTCTGACGTCGAGAGATGGCGCCACCGACTGCCCTAGCGTAACCCCTACGCGAGCCTTTCTCGCGGCTCGCGGCAGAGAAGACTTGAAACGCTCGCCGCTCGCCGTTTATTTTTTTTTCACACTTGAAGGAGAGGGAGACTAGAGGAGGAGAGTTGCGCGTGCGCGCGCGGTGGAGTAGAAGCGAACGCACGCGCAGTGCACGCAGCTGGTATAGAGAGAGCGGAGAGAGCAACGCGCAGCTGTTGGAGAGAGGGAAGGAGGAGAGTTGCGCGTGCGTAGTGGGAGTGCGGACTACAAGGCCGCGGGACATAAACCCAAGCAGGAGATGCTCCGCATCAAAAAAAATCGCGCAGCCCGCTTTTTTTTTTCACTTTGGGCGGTGCACGTGCAGGTAACACATTTTATATACTCCGTTTCATGTTGTGCCCGCAGCGAAGGCTAAAAGCGCGAGCTCATAGCGTTGGCAGCTGCCCTTGGTGCATGAGAGCTTGTGCCGCCGAGATGTGCCCCTAGAGCAAGGAGCTCTGCGCTTGTAGCCTTTTCTG
>JAZHYW010032043.1:0-22653 GCA_037355805.1 Ixodes ricinus | reverse complement strand
TCCGGGACTAACCCGGACACGCGGGGAAGACGAGGTTGAGGTACAGACTACGTGAGGTGCGTTCGATGATGCCACCAACATGTTGGTTACGGTGGCATCGATCGTGGGGACCTGGTCAGGAGAGGTGGCGGCCGTAGCGCAAGGGCTCTTCGTGCAGCGAATGGAAAGTGCACCGAAGTCGGACGGCCCTTGAAAACTTCATGCCTCACTAAACACTGTCCAGTCGACTTGAGGTGCCTGCTGGGTCGGGTGACTGGCCGCGGAGGTCCCGTCGCTTTCGACTTTGTAGGCAGTGCTAGCCAGGTCCAACTCAGAGTCTTCCACGTCGCTTTGTTTGTCTGTGTTGTGGCTCTTGTGTTGGTGTGGTTTCCCCTGCCGCCATCGCATTGAAGCGATTCGTCATCGGCGTGGGGCTAGATGACACTGTCGGTCCTGCTGAGCCACTCCAAGATTCGCTCGGCGGCGGTGCGTCGAGTCCGGATTCAATAGGTCGTTTTCTTCGGTCCAAGATCAAGCACGGGCAAGGTCGGCCGAGACGCTATATCCTCGCAAAATGCCATGGGCGACAGGCACGTGGCCAGAGGGGGGCGGCGCCCCCCGCCCCCCCCCCCCCGCCGTAATCTTCCATTTTCCTGGGACCTCCACTCCCCTCCCCCTCATACGGCATTTTGTCACGGGCGCCCCCCCCCCCGCCCCCGAAACAAAATCCTGGCTACGTGCCTGATGGGCGAGAACGTGTTTGGCCGGGAAAACGCCAAGGAGCGTCGAGGAGACGACCGTGCCGTCGATAACGGCACTGGTGGGCTTCGAAGAGCCAGGGTAGCTGCCGGACTCACTTAGGATTAGGGGGCCTCTTGGACCTGGTGCCTGGGCGGTAGCTGGTGCTCGCGGGAGCACGAGTACGTGCGGCGTCCGCGTCGAGGCTGGTTGGGTAGCTGGTCGGGGAGCTCTGAAAACCTCGGACTCGAGCCTGGATATCTGGGATAGGACAGCCGTCCTCCAGTTCCCTCTCGCGACAACGTGGAAGAGTTCCAGTCTCTAGAAAATGAGGTGCTGGTGTTCGGGGAACATGGCATCCCAGTAGAACCGATACGGGTGGAGATGCCGGATCTCGTGGACATCTCTCGTGGACAAACTTCTGGTGTTCTTGGGCGAGGTCGCGCACAATGTCGTGTAGGCCTGACGGACCCTCGTTCCTGGAATGGGTGGTGGGGGCTCCACCAGAGGTAGTCTGATCACGTTGATGGCTCTGGTAGAAATGCTTCCCATAGAGGCCATACCTCCGGCGGCAGCAGGGGAGGGCTCCGGCGATGCTGGAAGCGATCTCTTGGCGCGTCTGTGGATGTCCTAGCTCACTGTGCTGACGTTCGAATAGCTCGCATTCCGAGCTCTGCGACAGGGACTGCTGAGACTGCTGGTCGTGTGGAGGCGAGAACGACCAGGGCATCGACGATTGGAAGCAGGGAAGCTCCCAAAATTGAGGCGAAGGAGGCAGAAATATGGCATCCTTTGTCTGTTGGACGAGAGCGGCTCCGTCGTCGGCGGTCAAGTGCGTTGGCACGTTCGACGACGAGGCGTCCTTCTCCTTGGCTTTTTCTCTTGCCATGCTGAGATGCTGAGATGCGTGGCAGTGCCGGCGGCGGGTGCCACTCGGTTTGAAGAGGGTCTCGGCACGGGAAGGAAAAGAAAAACTCGAAAACCCTTCGGACGTTTCCTCGTTCCGTCCGCCGCTCTCAGCCCGAGCATATATATATAGTATATATATGGGTGGTTTCATCTCAACTCAGGCACGAATTTAAGGTCGAATTTCTAACTTGACGAAAAAAATATATGTCTTGGGGCAAATCTTATAATGAAAAGAAGACGCAAACGGTAATTTCGTCGGATTTTTTGTTCTCAAGTTATGGACCGTTGAAGTGGCAAAGGTGGAAACTGACGTTTTTCCAGCTTATCGGAGGTGCCATACTTCACTCTATCCCTTTTCCTTACTTTTCATGCTACATCAATATAACTTTTCGGGAGCACTCTAGACATAGGCTTTTTCATGCTAATTAAGCGTCTAGGTCATAACATTCTTAATGATTTTCGTTTTATTTGTCAAACCGGCTCTCTGCGACGATATTTGACCAAGTTCAGCAAGCTGTGCTGTGTGACTTAATCAACATATTTTTATTATCTTATACCACCGTAAAGCTCCAATTAAGATCTTTTTTTGAGTATTATATCAATATTTTGCAATAAGTATATAATGCGCTACATGTGCCTGAAAAACGAAAATTTAGAAAAACTGGTAAGTTTGGAGTCGATTTTCTGAAAAACCCTACTTTTCATTTCCTTTATTTTTTATTCACAGTTAGTTAATATAGTAGTCTATCAGAAACTACCAAGAGAAATTGTAATATATTGTTTGTATGGCCGATATTAAGACTCGAATCTCGTGCTATGAGCGTTTTGAACGGGATCTTACATAGGCGGCTTCTGCTGAGCAGAATTTTGGCCTATGTAAGGTTTTCTATTTATCGTTAGCAGTTACCTCAATATCCAACCATAAAAATTATTGAAATTTGGAGTAGTATACTTTAAAAAAATTACTTCGAAGTTCGTATTCACAAGGTGGGCACAGCGCTTACATGCAGATCGTTAGAGAATACCTCTGGGGCCTTTTGCTTTCAGCTTTGAATTTGAAATACTGAACTTGACATGTAATTGTAATATTTTCTTCTGTCAAACAGATATGCAGTGCATGTAGATATGCACGATTTAGTATCTGACGCTTAGGAAGTATGGTTTATTTTGTGCCGGTACAGACTTTTCCGTAAAATAACCAGAATTTCGTGGCGTGTAAGGCTTCAAATGTGTTAGTCATGTGTTTAGGTTCCATTTCTATTTTCAGGTAGTCATTCCGGGTTACTTAGTCTTTTCCCTCGTGACTTAAGATTGTCCGGGAGTCTAGATGGTATACGCATCTTCTCCGCCAATACATAGGGCCAAGCTAACACGCTTTGGAAATCCACCGCAGTGCCGAGCAAATAAATATTGTCAGGATAAATGTTGTTCCTTCACTGGCTTTTACGCTCAGGTATTGAGGTAAGTACTAACATTAAATAGAAAACCTTAGATAGGTCAAAATTCTGCTCAGCTGAGCGTCTATACGAAGTCTCGTTCAAAACTCTCACAGCACGAAATTCGAGTCTTGATAGCGGCCATACAAAAAAAAAAAATTAAAATTTTTGTTGGTAGGTCTTGGCAGACTACTATATTACCTAACTGCAAATAAAAAATGAAAGAAATAAAAGGTGGGTTTTTTCGAAAATCGACTTCAAACTTGACAGTTTTTCCAAAGAAAGACTTAGAAGTTTGAAGTCGATTTTCTAAAAAATACCCACCTTTTGATTTATTTCATTTTTTATTAACAGTTAGGTAATATAGTAATTTCTTAGGACCTACCAACAGAAATTGTAATATACTGTTTGAGTAGCCGCTATTAGGACTCGAATCTCGTGCTGTGAGAGTTTTGAACGGGACTTCACATAGACGCTCAGCTGGGCAGAACTTTGACCTAGTGTAAGGTTTTCTATTTAATGTTAGTACTTACCTCAATATCTGATCGTAAAAGCCAGTGAAGCAACAATTATTATCCTAACAATATTTATTTACTTGGCACTGGCGTGATTTGCAAGGTGTGTGAGCTTCGCCCTATGTATTGACAGAGAAGACACGTAACATCTAGACTCCCGGACAAACTTAAGTCAAAAGGAAAAAGTCTAAGTAACCCGGCATGAATCACTGAAAATAGAAATCAAACCAAAACACATGAATAACACGTTTGAAGCCTTACACGCTACGAAATGCTTGTTATTTTACGAGAGAGTCCATACGCGCACGAAATAAACCGTACTTCCTATAAGTGTCAGATACTAAATCGTACATATGTATATGCACTGCATATCTGTTTGACATAAGACAATATTACAATTACATGTCAAAGTTCGGTATTTCAAACTGAAAGCCAGAAAGCAAAAGCCCTTAGAGGAATTCTGTAACGATCTACATTCCCTCGTATTGGGAGGAAGTAAGCGCTGTGCCCGCACTTGTGGATACGGACTTCTACAGAAAATTTTTTAAGTACACTACTCGCAAATTTTATTAATGTTTATGGTTGGATATCGAGGTAACTGCTAATGATAAATAAAAACCTTACATAGGCCAAAATTCTGCTCAGCAGAGCGACTGTGCGAAGTCCCGTTCAAAACGCTCATAGCACGAGATTCGAGTCTAATTAGCGGCCATACAAACAATATATTACAATTTCTGTTGGTAGTTTCTGATAGAATACTATGTTAACTAACTGTAAATAAAAAATTAAAAAATAAAAAGCTTTTTTTTTTTTCAGAAAATCGACTCCAAACTTGCCAGTTTTTTCGAAATTTTCGTTTTTCAGGCACATGTAGCGCCTTCTATACTTAATGCAAAATATTGAAATTATACTCAATAAAAGAGCTTAATTGGAGATTTACGGAGATCAAAAATCATAAAAATATGTTGATTAGGTCACACAGCACAGCTTGCTGAACTTCGTACAAATATTGTCGCAGAGAGCCGGTTTGACAAATAAAATAAAAATCATTAAGAATGTTATGACCTAGACGCTTAATTAGCATGAAAAAGCTTATGTCTAGAGTGTTCCCAAAATGTTATATTGATGTAGCGTAGAAAGCAGGGAAAAGGGATGGAGTGAAATATAGCACCTCCGATAAGCTGGAAAAACGTCAGTTTCCACCTTTGGCCGCTTCAACTGGTCCATAACTTGAGAACAAAAATCCGTCAAAATTGCGGTTTGCGTCTTCTTTTATTATAGGAGTTGCCTCAAAACATTTTTTTTTCGTGAAAATTAAAAATTCGACTCTAAATCCGTGCCTGAGTTGAGATGAAATTACCCATATATAAACAGTGATGTCTTGTTAATATGAACACCTCTGTTCCCATAAAAAATAATCCATAATGTGAGTTGTCTAGAATAACGAGACAAAAATGCATGTATTTTACCAGTTTGTTTTCGAAAGTGGTGCCCATATAGCGAAGTATCTATATTAACGGGGTCCATATTAACGAGACATGACTGTATATGTCATACAAAACGCTCGTGTCAAAACTCTGACATTTTTTTTTTCTGTGTTGTTTCAAAATCGTCACTCGCGACACGTTTCAGACTAAACGAATACCAGGGTTTCTTTTCCACCTGCATGAGGGTCAATTTTCCTCGTTTCTTCATACTGGGTACTGCATGTCAGGAATATCGGTGGTTTTGATAGAACCGAGTTGGATGGACATCTGAGAATTCCAACTTATTAGTTAATACCCTGAAGGCGACACGTACCGAATACGTGAACGGCGATCAGCGATGCCAATTTAGCGGATTTTCCGCTAAATCTGGCGGATTTTATTTTTTTCTGACGGGAAAAAATTAGTCTAGCGGCTAGCGGATTTTTTGACGGGCCTTTTTCATACATGGCGGATTTCTGGCGGATTCCTCACGCAATGCACCGATTCAAAATCCTCCTGCAAAAAATAATTTCCGTGTCCTCTAAAAATGCAGAAATTGTTTTAACTTCAGCAGGGTAGGAGTCAGTTGCTGCGCACGTCTCAGACAAACAAATCCGTGAGGCTTTAAAGCAGCGATCGCTTTCTAGGCAAGATCCCTGCCCGGCAACTTGCGTACAAGAGGCTCTACGGTCTGATGAATGACGGCGATGAACCACTGAAGATTCTGCAAGCGTGGAGGACGCGGTGGCTATCCCTCGAAATAGCTGTATCAAGGATCGTAGACCAGTGGACCGACTCGAAGACGCACTTCGATATGGCGAGGCGCCCTGAAAAGTGCTATGCGGCAGAGGTGCTGTATGGTATGTACGAAAACCAGATCAATCTGGGGTACTTGCTTTTTTTGAGACCGATTCTGACAGATGTTCAGAAGGTTAACAAGGCATTCGAGGCGAAAGATGTGGATAAAACAAGGCTGCTCAAAGACCTCATGACTTTGCTTTCGAGCTTGGTTCATAAAGTCGTAATCCCGACAGAGAAGATGGACGTTCTGACGTCCAGACTTGAGGACCACTTGAACCCCAAGCCATATCTGGGCTACCTGTTTGAGACGTACGTTGACAACATGAAGGCTGAGAAGACCGACGGCTTCTCTCTCGCAGATGAAGCTGTGATGCGAGAAAGCTGCATAAGATTTATTACCACGCTAGTAGATCAAATCGGACAGCGACTTCCCGACAACATCACAGTTCTCCAGAAGACATCACTTTTATCGGTCGAAAACACTTGGTGCGTCATGAATGAGCCATTGATTCCCCGGCTGGAAGCAATGGCAGTGCCCCTGAAACAAACGAAAAAATTCGAAACCACTGGAGCGAAATCACCCTCCTTAACTGGGAGAAAATATCGTCCACGCAGTCGTTCTGATGTGAAGTTCACTCCTATAAGGACGCCTGTGGCAAAAATCCGTTCGCTGAGTTGGCCGGATTTGCCATGTCGATGCTGGTGCTGTACTCAAATGCCGAAGTAGAGAGGACGTTTAGTCAGCTTAACTGTAAAATCCAAGCTGAGGAACAAGCTGAAGCCTGAAACAACAAACGCCATCCTCGTCGTAAGAGCGGGGTTGATGCGACACAAAACGAGTTGTTTTGATTACGAGCTTCCTGTGGCGGTTGTTAGTGCAATCGGGACATCTGCAACGTATGTGCAACCTAGTCACCTTTCTGGTCCCTCAATAAGTATCAGCGGTACTGTGGAGATGGTGTCAGACGACGACCGCGGTGACGAAGACCTCGATGTGCTTTTTGGTGACCTGTGAATTCTTTTTTTTTTTAGCCTCATCCGTGATGAGGTTGACGACAACCGCAGCACTGAAGCCTCTAGTATTCTAGTTACACTTTTTGGAAGACTCTTTTATATGTTATTTCAGCTCTCATAGTTTTGGGGAGCTTTAAGAATAATAAAAGTTTTTACCACACGAAATTTCACTGTTTTTTAAATAAAATAGGTCTTAGCGGGAAATTTAGCGGATATGTTTTAGAACCTAGCGGAATCTGGCGGATTTCCTATTGCTTTTTAGCGGATTTCTGACGCTTAGCGATAGCTAACACTGGTAGCGATGTAGGAGTGTTGCAGATTTAGAAATCTTGACTTTTTTATTATAAGCTCGACCACTGATTCCAACTAAGTATTCTTAATCCCAAAGTTAGATCATATCTCCTCTTCATCTAGATTAACACGGCATAGACACCAGTTCTCCTTAACTCCCATCTTTGCTCGTACTAACATGTTTAAATACAGTTTTTTCCCTCGCACCATTAACGATTGGAACGCCTTGCCTTTGGACTTCTTCATTGACACTAACTTCTCTGAACGTGTTCAGTGCCTATGTGAGTAACGTGTGTAATTATTTAGATTTTTGTAAAACAAAATAAACTTAAATACCAATGTTACTCTTAAGGTGATTGTATGTATTATTGTGTAACTGTTCCGCTGCATCGCGCTATTGTTTGTAATTAATTTCTCTGGTAATGCTGTTTTCTTTTTGGTGCTTGTTAGCTTGGTTATTGCGGCCGTGTTAAGTTTGTTTTATGTTGTACTTTATGTTCTTGGTGCTTTCTTCGACCCATGCCTGAGTACTGGATTTTGTTTTGCTCTGACTCGCCTGGTCGTCGTGTTTTCTATTTTTTTCTATTTTTTTTCTAAGCTGCTTATTGTATTCCACTCCAACCTGGATCTTCAATGATCTGTTGTATTCTCTAAATAAATAAAATAAATAAAGATTGAACGAAAAGTATTACCAGATGCACCGCTCGCTGACAGCAACTCGGTTAAAAGGCCACGACATTTCAAGATCCCTTCTCCAGGTCATGCATGAGAAAAACTAATATTTTATTTTTCGGTTAATATCGGTTAAAACCGGTTACCGGTAAATAATTTACGGTTACGGTTACGGTTACGGTTTTTATAAAATTCAAATAACGGTTTCCATTTAGGTTACGGTTACTGAAAACATTTCGTTCCTAAACGGTTTTCGGTTTCGGTTACGGTTACCGGTTTGAGTCCCTGATTAGTACCGCTTCAGCGACCATCGTTCGTCGAGCTTCTTTGGACGGAGCCGTTGAAAACGAAAATGAGAAGGGCTGCAACCTCTGTAAGTGAATCGGGCCTGATCAGCAACGCGGGAAAGGCAGTATTGCCGACGAGAAGGTCCCAGGGCCGACCTTTCAAGCAGAATTTTGTTATTAAAAATATCGGAGAGAACGTCGGAGAAGCTTAAAGAAAAAATCGTGAGGTCAAAAAAGTTTTCTTTTTGAATTTTATTTTACAGCGGAAAGGCTGTCGTAAAAACTACTGGTGCAGTGAAAAGTTTTTATTCGGGGCACCAGCCTAAAAAGTGCGGAAATTTGATGCTCATTAATCCCATGCCAGAGTAAAAGTCGATAAAACTCTGGTCATGTGTTTTTACGCTGCTTTGCGCAGTACATATCACCGCATTATTCTGCATTCTGCTAGACGTAGTTGGCTTTAAATAACGTTTAAAATATATCTATCTCTTCCGTTTACGTGACGAATAACAAACTATAACGATGATGTTTCTTGGTGAGTGGCGTTTCTTGAAATCTAATTGGATCCCACTAGTGCAAGTAAGCTCGTGTAAAATGAAAAAGAATACAACCGAACATCCTGGCACCGCCAAATGACATGTTGCAGCCTTACGTGCATCAGGGCGATCGGTGGTCGAGAAAGTGAGCGCAGCGCAGCTCAGAACACGAAGAGTGAAAGCTCGCGCTGCATAGCTCAGGGATCCTTGGTTCAGTGCCAACTGCTGCCCTTTTTAATCCTCCGACTGAGCATCGTACTCACGTGGGGTGATGACCACTACTGCGTGATATACATTACATTTACAACGTAGCAGTACAACTGCAGTGGTTTAATTTGTAATCTACAGCGAAAACCAGAGTCATCAAACGCAGACTCACCTCACGCTGTTTAATTAAGTAAATCTAACTCTCTTTTTTCTTATAACCTCCAGGAAGAAAATATGCGCTTTTTATACGTGAAAATTTGACAGAATTGAAGCTTCTGGCACTTCAGCAATACTGGTTAGCATACATAAGTAACACGGCGAGATCCACACTTTCTTTGCATCAGAATCTTCATCATGAAATACTCTGTTTTATTAAAACATCCGCACAACTTGTAGCATCTTACCAGTATCTGATGCATTTGGGTGGCGAACACAGCAGCGAGGAAGCTACTCCACCTCCTCATGGCCTGATAGAAAGCTATTCGCCACGCGAGCGCTAACGACCTCATAGTCCGCCATGTTTCAAAGGGAAAGGTCGAGGGCTAAGAAAAACATGACAGGTAATTGCGACGTAACAGCTGCGCTTTGGGCGGCAGCTCGCGTCATCTATCGAACTGGTTTGTGACAAATTTGACATTTGAAACCTCAACTAATGTTGGAAAAAAAAAAAGACGGCATGGGTATTTTATGTTGCCAACGAGATGTGAAACAGCGAAGGACACAAGATCCTATGCAGAATAACGATGGTAAGATTACTTTTTATTTTTGCGTTTGGAGTCATGGCCAAGAACTGACTATTTACGATATACTACAGTATGAACTTGCAGTGTTGTGCCCGTTACCGAAAAAAGTAACGAAATAGCGTTACTCGTTAGTTTGGTAAAAATTAACGCGTTACTGAGCTACGTTACTTTTTTACAAACGTAACGATTTACCGTTACCGTTACTTTTCAAAAATAACGAACGTTCCTTTTAAGTTACTTTTAATTTACTTTTGTGTTCGAGTACATATGTTTGGCAGAGATGTGTTCAATTACAAACATGCCTTCGGTCTCGTTAAAAAGAAAACTTTCACGAGACGGATCGAAAGTCTATCGGCTTTTATAAACTACAGCATGCGAACGGGGACTGCTGGAACACAACCAGCCAACCAACACCCCTCATCTTTACGGCGGGTTTAGTAACAGTCCGGTTCATACTATTACCAGAGACTGATTTACTTCACTATGTGGAACAGGACACCGGTTACCAGCACACTGGTTATAATAACTTGCTGCCTCTTACCAGCAATAACTCTTAATTTGTCTGCGAAAAAAAATATTTTTTTTTAGGTTAAAAATTTTTTATTTTTTTATTTTGATTTTAGTGAAGTAAAGGCTAATCAAGCGAAAGATCCTTCTGTGTACAAAAGTGGGTCAGGAACTTTCAGGCAGCGAGGGGGAAAGCGAAAATAAAAATTCCACAAAGGTTGTTTTTTTTTTTTTTTTGTAACTAGAGAAACGAGCAAATTGCTTCGTTGTCCACTGTTTTAAACGGATGTCTCTCTCTCCGCCTCTCCCCGCTGTCCACCGCTGCTGCACAAAGCAGAGGGGAAGAGGAGGAGGGGAGGGGAGGGGCTGTAACGCAGTCGTTCGTTCAAACCTTGTAAGTGGTGACACAATGAAAAAAAAAAAAGGGGAGTGGGATTGAACGGAATTAGCTGGTAGCCGAAGGTTTGTTTCGCCTTCTAGAAGCGAGATAATGTCGCCTTTTAACGGATGTCTCTGTTGGTCAAAACGTTTTTTGTTTTTTTTTTAGTTTATTGTGGCAGATGCTGGTTCCATGCAGCGATAAGCTTGTGAAGGATTTTGAGATGGATGGGTGAATAGACGGACTGATAAGTGGAAAACCCATCGTTTTAGGAAATCGAAGGTTCAGAAGTCTTAGCAGCAAGATACGGCATTGCCTGGGCATTGCGTGCTCGAGCGCAAGTAGTTACCTCTGGAGCAGAGAAGCTAGATCCTCCATTGAGCTTAGTGACCTAAATTTAGTTCCCCTAACGTTTCCAGTTTTATGCACAATATTGCTATTCTAAACGTTAGATCAGGTGTCGTGACCTTTTCCAAATACCTAATGTATTTCACCAGTTTTGGTCAAAAGTAACGAGTAGCGGGTAACGTAATTTGACAGCCGATACGGTAAGAAAGTAACGAAAATACTTCACTCGTTAGTCACTCAGAATACTAACGAGTACGTTACTGCGTTAGCGAAAAATGTAACGCGTTACCAGTAACGTCGTTACTAGTAGCGCGTTACCTCCAACACTGGTATGAAGGCACAAGTATGGCAAGTAGAACTATGATTATTGCAGACGAATTCATGTTTTTTGGTTGGCGTACAAACGGCGAGAAAATAAAAGTGGGTAATATTATTATCTAACCTCAAGTAATCGTCTTCATTTACAGATGAGATGATGCATTTGTCATAGGAAGCGAGAAACAAAACAGCTGTAACTAATTATTTTTGTACACCAACGTCAGAAGCATTCATTTGCTTTAATCAAAACAGGGACTTGGTTATGTTTTATATGCTTTTTACTTTATTACTTTCATTTTGTTCTAAAAAAAACTATAAGTAGCTAAAAAAAATTTAGGCTCCGGTGAGGGTGAAGTGACACATTTTTAACCCTCTTGTTTATTACAATATTAGCGGACGCCAAGTGGCGGAAGAAAGGGCGGTCACGAAATATTAAGGTTCCTTCAGGATCGCTGATTTCCCGGAGAAATCGCAAAGCTTTCAATTTGTATGTGTTTCTAGCACGGCACAAAATAATACGCGCTTGAAAAAAACAAATGCACTTACAAAATGCATAAAACACAGATATTCGTTTTCGTATGCCTCGTGTGTTTCAACGTGGCTCTACCGGTTTTGACAATCCGACCATAAAGTTGACCTAAATTAAATGTCACGCCTCGGCGACATTCAAGATTGTTTGGGTTTTCTGTTAGATATCGTGGATGAGTTTCTTAACCTTGTTATGAATTAGGTAACTCTACAGTATATGGGGAATAACGCAATAGGGTCGGCGATTTTGTCTTTAAAAATAAAGAGTTGGCGTATTTAACAGCTGTTAGCAGACTTAAGCCCATTAATTGTTACATTTCAAGGGTTGGTATGCTGGCTTGTCACTCAGTTTAAACCATGTTATTTACTTTTATTAATAACGTTGTCAAGATATAATTGGTTTCATTAAGCTCTTGGCGACGAATTTCTATCCAGTTGCCCTTTTTGTTTATATACTTTTAAAGAGTTGTTCAGGCACGGATTTAGTCATTTTTTCACTGCGATAAGTTATTGTAGCACCAGATGTGCCCTATTACAGGCTTAATTCCTGGAGACAAAGATATATTTAGCATACGTTTACATGATCAGAGGCTACGCGAAAATATTAAGAAAAAGCGCGCCTTGGGAGATTAAACAAAAATAAGATCATCGTAACCAAATGCAAAGCACAGTAGAGTCAGTGCATGTGAGGAACCAAGCACGAGCTTGCACCGAGTGCATGTTTATTGGTGATTCCAATCAAACAAAAATAGTGAGAGGCAGATGTGCTGCTGCTTGGTATTCGCAACTCCAGCGCGCCGCTCGCCCTCCCGCGGACGAGTGGAGAACCAGAGGAACGGGGACGGCAGCCGCGGCGGCGGCGCGGAAAAGGTGGCAGGGGCTGTCGTCCTTGATGTGTGAAGCCGTTTTAACGAAAAAAGTGAGCGCATTAAAATAGGAATTCTTGTGCTCCACCTCGCAACAGTGTTGCTCGAAGGACCGGGATGTCTAATTTCATCAGGGACTTTTCGTATATCGCAGTGGTTCTCAAATGGGTGTCCGCGGGCTCTTTGGGGCCCGCGAAGGCATTCTATATAGGGGTCCGTGAAGCCCTGCCTTATCAGTCAAGCCCGGCAATAAATGTTGTCTTTTATTGGGTCGAGAAGAAATGTTGTCAATAACAGAGGTCGACTTCACTCTAGCCCTTAGTTAAATTAATTTATTAAATCATTATTATATTTAAGCTATACTTTACCCTCCCTAACCACGAACGGGGTCCTCCATCATCTCCGCTGATCCACAAGGGGTCCGCGAAACATCGATGGCTGAGAACCACTGGTATATCGCATACGCTGCAGATTGTTGGTCTTGTGCATGACCGCCAGCTCGATCTGTGCTCAACGTGACGGTAAACGCTCCCGCTAATAATGCATTGCTCTAGCGTTCGGTCTATGAAAAGTCTATTCTTTATCCTAAGATAGGAGACAACTTGTCGCGCAGCGATATGTCGAGCAATACACGTCGGGAATGGGTTTGCGTTTTAAGGCCGTAGGAACATGACCATTGGTTCCAAGCACTTTCAAGAGACAGAATACGCCTGCTTATTTTCAGGTAATTACAAAATAAATAAAGAAATTCCCGAAGCATTTTAAGCGCGCCTCTGTTAGCCAGCCGTTCGTGACGAGAGCTTAGAACGGGCAGTTTTGGCGAGTGGGGCCACAACGCTGCAAATAACACGGTACAAAAAAACAAAAAAGTACGGTATATTAAAATATGCATTTTTGGTGGAGCAATAAATAAAACCCCTAAACCTCTAAACACGCCGATTATGGTAATAGGCAGTTTTACCATAGCGTTACTGCAGGCTACCGTTGGCTATACCGTGAGCAAGGCAACGCTCCTGGCACGCGCTGAAAATTGTGCTTCAAAGGCGCCGCGCGAGCCTCCGGTTGTAATGTCACACCGCACGGTGGCCTGCGGTAACAAACTTCCTATCAATAACCATAGAGCAGTTTGATCACATTTTGCCATACACTAAAACAGAGACGGTGAGCAGCGAGTTGCGAGCCTGTGACACGAAGGCATCAATACTGTGAACGCTTCTCTTCCAAAGCTTGACGGTCACCATGCGCGGCTCACTTTTTAAAGCTCTAATGGCCAGGCAAGGCGCAAACACGATATCTTCATCACCCTAAAAATATTCTGCCACAAACAGTGACGTGGCCGGTGCGTAAAACGCGCTCGCCCACCACAAAGCTTCGCAAGTCGAGGTTTCTGCAACTTTTAAATGTCACCATGCTCATTTTGCTAACTCGCATCAACATCTCCGTCAACTGTAATATGATCCTGCCCTAACCACTTCGCGTTAGCAGACAAAGAAAACATTTTTAGCGCACTGTCCAGCGTCAGCAAGCAGGCGCACGGGAAACCCTGGAGAATCTATCCCCGTCTCTTCCGCCATCTTGGAACTACCGCCCCGCCACCTATAGGGCGTTGGAGTTGCGAATAATGATAGCAGCCGCACTATCACAGAAAGTAGTTATATTTCTATTTACCCGATAGACGGTATTCCAGCTCGAACACAATCACAAACAACGCAACACTTATATCCACAGGCCCCATAGGTTGTTCGAAGTTTCGACCATCCAGTTGTGTACTTACACTCGTATAAAAAGTTGAAGGCATACGCACTATTGCGTCATCGAAACAAAACCAGACGCAGTAAAAAATAAAAAAAAAGATCGCCTGGCAGCTTTCGTCAGCGCAATTTATTTACTGAAACATTTGCCTTCATAAGTATGATGGTAATAATTTTTTTATAATTAGGTTTTAATGCTTAAGTATGACGACCTTAAAGGTGAGCTGGGACATTGGCGTGCTTTCCCCAAGGAGCGAGATTGGTTCCGCGACTTCCTCTGCGAAACGGAGTATCATTTTCCAGTCGGCTGATGTGCCACAACTGGGAACCAGGATTGCTAGCTTAGTTTGCCCATTTACTCTCGACCTTACAACACTCTTACCCACTCAATAACGGTAGACGGTGACACTGATGTGGACTTAAAGATAACATAACACACCATAGGCTGAACCGCGGGACCACTTTTACCAGCGTGATAATATGATCAATCAGCCTAAAATGAAAAAAAATACTTTAAAAATAGTGCGCCATAAATAAATTGTAGCTCATTAATAATTCTTAAAATGCAGAAAGCGTTAGATTTTTGAAAGTTTGAATAAATACGAAAACAGATTGATTGAAGTGTTCAAGAAGCCGGGGATTACAATTATAATTAGGGTCACATATGTTCATATATCCCAGCATTAATGTATTGCCTTCCAAATACTGTACTTGTTCTTAAACTGCATGCCCTAGTTTTATGAAACAAGTATTTTTCAAGCTTCACTTTCCTTTTATTTATTTATTTCTATTTTCCCATATTTTTTGTGAATTTTTATGATCCCTTCTCGTACCCTTTTCTTCACACTAGAAGTTAGTTGCGCGTATCTAAATCTCTCTTCATTAGTTTTCGGTATCTTTTTTCTCTCTTCTCATTGCTTATCACCTATTTTGAAGCGAAAGTTCTAAAACAGACGTATTTGTCAAACATTAAATATAACTCATATAAAAAGATAAAAACGACATCCAAATAGTGCGTAGTGGTGTAGAAATTCCAACAAAGAAACACGCAAAAACGTTAGAAGAAATTGAAGTGATTAATCTGAAAGACTTGAAAGCACTGAGAAGAGTTCGACTTTCTACGAACATAATCTATTTTGTTTTATTAGATATGTTTCGCAGTAATGGTCTATTTGGAATCAACTCGGTTTGTGTAATGAATATTACAACCATTAACTCGGCTCGATTTGCACCAGTATGTAATTTAAATCTTTAACCGTTCCTCAGGGCTTGTGATTTGCGAACTCGTTAACGTCTGAAAGAAAAGTTTAAGCTTTCACGATGCTAATGAATACGCAAATGCTAAGAATGTTCTGTCTTTCTTTTATATAGCTTATTTTCGCTTTTTAAGGATTGTTCTACATGATAAGAAATAGAAAAAGTCAGACAGTCGTTCATTTCTTTGCGTATTGGGTAGCACCTGTTCACAATGATCGCATTAACTTGAGGAGAAATGTAACGCGAAAGTGTGGGAAGAGGCAGGGTCTTTCACGTTACTTTTGTACTAAAATCGAAACATGAAAAATTAAAACCTCTGCCTATATACCGAATTTCCATTGAAAATAGGGTGTTGTACATAATTAAAGACTCTGGATATTTTTACCCATATATGTTTCTTTCATTCCGATTACCATCACGTATATGATTTACCCGTGTATTAAAGGGGTCTGTGTCTGTAGGGCATGCGGAAGCCAAACTTTGCAGTTTGCAGAAATCCGTGAAAGGTGAACCAACAAATGACTTTAAGACTAAACGTAGGAAACTTCATTGAGTTACTGAGCTTGATGTTAACACACTTCGTAATCCGTAGTCTGTAGCTGCTCCGAGTTAAAACGATATCTGTTCGCCCCCATTTTGCAGTATATACTTCAATACATTTTCATAACCAGCTCCTTCGCTCTCCGCAGGGAACTAGGCACACAGGCCAAGAAGGGGCGGTATAGGCGCAAGAACATTAAGATCTACATGTTGGGCCTCTTAAGAGTGTAGCAACCGTGCATTGCACGTCAGAATGCAGACACTTGGCCGCATCTTCCCTAAAGGTGCGGTGCAACGATATTAAGTTAGCATGTTTTTCAATTTACACGAACTTACTGGCACTAGCGGAACTCAAGAATAATTCCTACGCAATGCCACTGGCCAAAAAACTCCTTTATTGCGGCGTAATTTCAGGGACAAAAGCGAGCGTTTTCATTCAATCTCTCCTTCGCAAAACTTGATAACGTGGCTGGGCGGTCGCAGTACCGCCCAACGACGATATTTAAATGCGGCTCATAGATTGGGCCCAATCATTACGTGGGCACTCGATTTGGGCTCGTGATAATCGATAGCACGAGAAGCATTCGGGTAGTGGCCCCTGTCCAATCGCTGCAATGACGACAATAGCCGAACCATAACATTGTCTGGAACTCAGCGCGTGTCCTGTGCCTTGCCAACCCCAGCGCGTGGCTATGGTAAACATTGGCGGCATATAATCGGCTCCAGATCACGTTGCCGCTTGTTCTGGCTGCAAGTTGAGGGGGTCAACGCTACATGTCTTAATTGTTTCGGCGCCCTCGATTGCGTGTGGTGAAACGCGAATGGGTGTTTCACAAGTCAATAACGTCAGGGATCCGTTCTAAGGGGTATTTGCGAAAAGTACAAAAATTGTTGCATCACCCCTTTAGGAAAAAGTAACTGGAACTCCCACTTCTGTTTCGGATAGGCGGTATGCCACTCACAACGATCTGCTTGGTGGCACCAGTCAAAATCATATCAATAATAAACACTATAAAAACATTATATACTATATCATATATATATATATATATATATATATATATATATATATATATATATATATATATATATATATATATATATATATATATATATATATATATATATATATATATATATATATATTGTGGGTTTCCCCTTTTAGGGGTACCACTTAGAAACACAGAAGGTTCCTTGGGTCCGGATAAAGACGTGTTTATTGACTCAAATGTCGCACGCTTGCCTGGGGGCTAACAATGTTGGAGAGAAGGCGCTGTCTCTTTTGACAGGATCGCCAGTCGGAGTCCGCGCTGCCGCAATTGACAGTATCACGGGGGGGGGGGGGGAGGATCAGATAAAGATAGGAAGGCTCCGTCGAGCAGAGCCTCCCCCAGCGAGAGTTGTAAAATAATTTAAATAGGACTTTATTCTTGAGTAAAAACGATGAAAAGGACATGCTATAGATCGCGAGAAAAACGAAATAGGAGAACGAAGAGAACGAAGTGCGGAACGAGATCGCCACAACGTATACCGAACGACACCACGCACACTGAACGTCTCAACGGATCACAACGTTTTCCACCAATGTAAATATTGTACATAAACCCTTTTTATTCCTCCTCTTAACGTTATTTCACAAAATCATGGTGCCGAAACCCGGGAACTAATCGCCAAGACAAAACGTTCAACGCAAGCCACAACGACCTCGGGCAACCCAAACAACCGAACAACGTGAACGACACCGGCTGTTATGGAGAAGCTTAAGAAGAAGCGAGGAGTCGTCCGATCTGCAATTACAAGGCTCATCAACGAGATGACAACAGTCATGAACCAACTTCCCGCGCAGCAAGGTGAGCTTGAAGATAAGATCACTCTTCTTACGTTAAAAGAAAAATCACTTCGGGAGCTCGACACGTTGATAGCGGACCTTGTTGATGAGAACAACATAGAAGAGGAAACGGAAACTAGCCTCGCTTATGAAGACTCCATCAGCATAGCCAGGTCAAGAGCTTTGAGGGAATTACAAAAACTACAGCCTCAGAACAACGAAACGACCTCTTCGGCTTCTAACACCGCGTTACGTTCCGAGGGACAAGGGATGAGCGGCGCGACTGTCCCGAACGTGAAATTACCGAAGTTGGAGCTGCCGAAATTCAACGGAGATCTCGCGGAGTGGCAGACATTCTGGGACCAATTCCAATCGTCTATCGACCAGAGCCCCGTCTTGTCTCCCGTGGATAAGCTGAAGTGTATCGGCAATTGGCTAGCAACATCATCGTCTGCAGGTGCGCAGGCACCAGGCAGCACGTGCCAATAAATGGAACGTCGGCCTACTGCTCGGAGGTCGAGACGTGTCAGCAATCATGCCTGTCTCCTCTTTCTGTTAATCTCCCACTGTTACATGGTGTCAGAAGTGGCTCGACAATCTTCCGCCCTGAGGTGAGCGAAACGCGAGATTCGGCATGGCTGAGCTGAAGCCACCAGAAGGACTCCGGCTATCGGAAGATACGGCCGAGAACTGGAAACGCTTCAAGCAACGAATGGAACTGTACTTCATAGCCACAGCGACTAAGGAACCGAGAACGAAGCAGCAGAAGGCTGCGATTTTCCTCCATGTAGCCGGGCAGGAAGCGATTGACGTGTTCAATACGTTCCAGTTGACAGCCGACGAAAAAGAAGACTACGATGTGCTAGTGCAGCAGTTCGAGGACTACTGTCTCCCGAGGGTCAACGAGACCTACGAGCGATACGTATTCAGGACCAGAGTGCAGGAGCCTGGGGAAGCCTTCGAGCTCTTCTTCCGTGACCTGCAGCTCAAGGCAAGGACTTGCAACTTCGGGGACTTGTCGGAATCGATGCTGCGCGACCAGATCGTTTACGGCACCGCCAGCAAGAAACTGCGGGAAAGACTCCTGCGTGAAAAAGACCTCACCCTGAGTAAGGCTGTAGATTTCAGCAAATCCGCAGAAATCTCGGAGCGCCAAAACAAGACATTCGAGCACGTGGAAGAAACCGTTGACCCCGTAGCTCGCAGAAAGAAATGCAAGTATTGCAGCTATGTTCACGAGCCCCGCTTGTGCCCAGCATTTGGTAAGGCATGCAAGAAATGCGGCAAAAAGAACCACTTCGCTAAAGTCTGCAATAGCGCAAAAAAGTCCGTGGACAACGTGATCAACCAAACAACGGGTTCTTGCACGGACACCGACGATTTTGACATTCTGTCAGTCAACGGAGAAAGAGGAAAAGAAAAGCGCGACTGGATGGTCACCGCGAAGATAGGCAGTCACGAAGCCCGTCTGAAGGTCGACACTGGAGCACAAGCAAATTTGCTGCCCCTGTCTATGTACAAAAGACTTCGTCTGTCAACGCCGCTCGAGCCGAGTTCCACAACCCTGCGGTCCTACGGCGGAGCGACGCTTGAACACATGGGAAAAGTGTGTCTCGACGTTCAGATACACGGACAAAGGGGTTGCTTGAACTTCTTTATTATGAAGAAAGGAAGGCAAGCCCTTCTTGGCCTTGAGGCTTGTGAGAAATTTGGATTGGTCAACAGAGTTGATTCCATAGAAAACAAGAGTGACCTGGAGCAGCAATTGACATCCGAATTCCCGGGTTTGTTCAAGGGTCTTGGAAAAACCAAGACTGAATACAGGATGGTGCTCAAAGAAGATGCGCAACCGGTAGTAATACCGGCCCGACGTGTCCCTCATGCTCTCCGGGGCCCCTTGAAAGCAGAGCTCGACAGGATGGTTGCAGGCGGCATCATCGCGAAAGTTCAGGAGCCGACCGATTGGGTGAGCCCTTTGGTTGTGGTTAGAAAGAAAACTGGGAAGATTCGTGTTTGTATGGATCCTAAGCACGTAAATGCCGCCTTGAAAAGGGAACATTTTCAGTTGCCGCGAAGGGAGGACATTGAAGCAGAGCTAGCTGACGCAAAATATTTCAGCAAGCTAGATGCCAACAACGGGTTTCATCAAATCCCGCTTGACAATTACACATCCCGGATATGCACGTTCGCAACCCCTTTGGCCGCTATCGTTATTTAAGGCTTCCTTTCGGCATCGCATCAGCGCCTGAAGTTTTTCAGAAAACCATGAGCCAAATATTTGATGATCTTCCAGGCGTCAGAGTTTACATTGACGACGTTCTGGTTTGGGGAACTTCACGCGAAGAACACGATTTGCGGCTAAGAGCAGCATTGAGGGCAGCCCAGTTAAGTGGCATCACTCTAAACGCTGAGAAATGCACATTTGGAGTAGACGAGATACGGTACTTAGGGGACAAGATCAGCCGTAGCGGAATCAAGCCGGACCCCGAGCTAGTGCAATGTCTTCGCGAGATGCCACTGCCGACGTCCAAAAAGGAGGTCCAACGCCTGTTAGGAGCCGTAAACTACTTCGGCAAGTTCCTTCCTAATTTGTCATCAAAGACAGCCATGCTTAGAGACTTGATTAAGGTAGACTCACTATTCGAATGGAGCGATGTCCACACGCGTGAGTGGTGTTCACTTCAGCAAATGTTAACAGAAGGTCCAGTCCTAGCCATTTTTGATCCCTCAAAGTCAATTAAACTGTCAACGGATGCATCAAAAGGTGCTCTAGGAGCTGCTCTGTTTCAACAGCACGGAAAAGAATGGCGTCCAGTAGGCTACGCGTCACGGGTGCTGACAGACAGTGAGGGCAGGTATTCACAGATTGAAAAGGAAAATCTAGGCATAGTATTCGGGTGCGAAAAATTCCACGACTTCGTGTATGGCCAATCCATCATGATCGAAACAGACCACCGCCCGTTACTAGCTATTGCACAAAAAGCTATTGGTGATATGCCACCACGGCTCCAGAGACTATTTTTGCGTCTAATGCGGTACGAATTTACGTTACAGTTCGTCCCAGGCAAGCAACTGATACTGGCGGATGCACTGTCTCGCATAAGGACCGGGAGCAGCGCTTCAACTACTGACGATGTCGACGTCCACGCAACAGGTGTTCTGTCCACCCTAGTGAGTGACAAGACCAAAGCACGTCTTGTCAAAGAAACAGCACAAGACAGTGAACTCCAAGACGTCATCCATGGCCTGATGAGAAAGGCGCCACTGCAAGGCAAGTTTAAGCCGTTCCGGTCGGAGCTCTCCGTCATTGATGGTGTACTACTCAAGGGCTCCAAAGTAGTCATACCACGAAGCTTAAGACTAGAGATGTTACAGCGCGTGCATTGCGGGCACCTAGGACTGGGAAAATGTCAATCTCGCGCAAGACAATTAATGTTCTGGCCAGGAATGACCGCAGACATAACTGCGTGGATCAGCAAGTGTTCCACCTGCAAACACTTTACATATCGTCATCCCGATGAACCGCTGTTGCTTCGAGAGACGCCCAGGCAGCCCTGGGCAAGAGTTGGAGCAGACCTTTGTCATTTTGCGGGAAAGAACTATCTGGTCATCTATGACTCTTATTCAAATTTTCCGGAAGTTGCGGAACTGCAGGACACGACGTCAAGAACGGTGATCAGCACCATGGAAAGCATTTTCTCTAGACATGGAATACCCATTGAAGTATGCACGGATGGTGGACCACAGTTCGCGGCGCGGGACTTTTCAGATTTCGCTGCACGATTCGATTTCGTTCATGTGACCTCCAGTCCATACTTCCCCAGATCCAACGGCCTCGCCGAGAAAGGCGTTCAAGTTGTCAAGAGGCTCCTAAAAAAATGCGAACACTCCGGCGATGACTTTTGGCTTGGTCTTTTGAACTACCGTGCGACGCCGCTCGAGTGTGGAGCAGCTCCAGCAGAGCTACTGATGGGCCGCAGGCCCCGTACTCTTCTACCAGACTTTGCGACTCCCCCAGCACGTTCCGTACGCAAGCACACCCAGAACCTAAATCGCGGACACCAACTCGCCCCGTTAAAAGAAGGCGACAGTGTTAGAGTCAGAGGGGACAAAGCCTGGGACAGAAAAGCGCAAGTTGTGGGAGGCGAAGGCCCGCGGTCATATCGAATTCTCACAGATCAGGGACGAGAAATGCGCAGGAACCGCCAACACCTTTTGAAGACAGAAGAGGCGCCAAGCTTTCTCGATGAGTTCGACTCCGATGGGTATGACACGGCCGACGAAGGTGTGCCACCTTCCACGCCCTCACTGCCGGGACACCGGGGCACTGATAGTTTATCCACACCAGCGGAGCAGGCGGCTCAAGGAAACAGTACGAGTAGCACCACAAGTCAGAATTCAACATCGCCACCATCGTCAACTTCGCTCAGGCGGTCGTCCCGACAAGTCTGCCCACCACAGCGCTTGACATATGACGAGAACTTTCAGCAAGTAGTGTGACTGACTCGCAGCCGACGAAGGACTGCGCAAATCTATGATATATTGAGCGTGTGTGTTGTTTTTGTATTGTGTGCACTTTGTTTCTTTTTTTTTGTCTCAAGACAAAGAAAGGGGGATGTATCGGCAATTGGCTAGCAACATCATCGTCTGCAGGTGCGCAGGCACCAGGCAGCACGTGCCAATAAATGGAACGTCGGCCTACTGCTCGGAGCGTCGAGACGTGTCAGCAATCATGCC